>BMAO01026479.1:0-102604 GCA_019973975.1 Trichonephila clavata
TCTATATATATAAAAATGTTATGTTGGTTTGTGTACGCTTCCATAACTCAAAAAGTTCTGCATGGATTTATCTGAAATTTTGACACAACCTTGCATTTGACTCCGGTCAGGTTCTTATGTACTTTTTATTTCGAAATGCAATCTAAATTTTTTTAAATTTAACTTTAAGTGATTTTTTGATGTTATGACGTCATACATGTCACGACTCGCTCTGAATGCGAAAATTTAAGCTTTAAACATATTTTTTTCCAAATTATTACATATTTTTACTATACTTAAGTTTATTGGTTGTCATATTTTTCAATTCTTTGTTCTTTGATACGTAATTGGGATTAATTTTCGAATAAATCATTTTTTAAAAAAATTATTCTTTCAACCACTCAAATTTTGTTTTGTAGTTTGGCAACATTCGATAGCTAACGCGCGATAAACAATTTTTTAAGTTTTGAAATACACAGGTTAGGTTTTCTGATATGAATTATTTTTTAACAAAATACTGATTACGGTTTGCTTGGTATAACTTATTAATTGACAGGGTTTTGAATTAGTAAGTTTTTTTCTCTATTTTAAACATTCCGATAGCTAACGCGCGATAAACAATTTTTTATGTCATTGAAATACACAGGCTACGTTTTCTGATATAAATTATTTTTTAACAAAATACTGATTACGGTTTGCTTGGTATTACTTATTAATTGACGGGGTTTTAAATTAGTAAGTTTTTTTCTCTATTTTAAACAATATTTTAAATTTCATTTGATGTTATTATTGAAATACAGGTTAGTTTTCCTGATATATAATTTCAGTCATCAAAATATTAACCATACTTTTGTTTTCGATGACTTTTTAAAATTTAAATTTGTTATAACCTTCTTAGTAACTTCTTTCCATTAGTAATTTGTTAACGGAAAACTTGGAAGTTAGTACGGTTTGCTTGGTACTTGCTTATTATTGCAACAATCACCAACGTTCAAAATAACTCTCCAAGTTGGCAACCCTGATCTCCTATGTGTTGTATGAGTTGAATTGGCAATCATGTGCTCATTTCATATAATGTCACCAATAGGTTCCATTTGCTTTTGTCAGGGACATAGCTACCGCTGTATCAGCCATACCAATGATACAAGGCCCCAAGTTACAGTGGCCCCAATCTGTGTTACTACAGTCTCACTAACACGGTGCTCATATCTGAAAATTGCCTCCCCCGCAAAGGAAATTTTGATATAGGGCTTACTCAGAGCTGTTTTGCAATTTTGTGTGTTTTTATTTTAACCTTTTTAAGTGTAGTCAATTGGCTTCAGTACACAAAATTGCCTTGCAGAAAATAGAACTTAGGTCATCATACTTGACACAAGCAAAAGCAGTGTTGGTAGTAATTACATATCAAAATGGCTCGAATACCTGTTGAGGAAGCAGGGGTTTGTAAGGTTGTAATTATTTTTGGTACTTATGTACTATCGCAACAATCACCAGCGTTCAAATAACTCGCCATATTGGCAATCCCAATTTTGTATGCGCTGAATTGGAAATCATGTGCTTCATTTCTTATAATGTCACCAATAGGTTGCGATAATACATATGTACCTTTAATTAGACTGGCCGCAACACACCAATTTGGCGTGATCTCAAAATCATGCCAAAAACAAATAGCGTACCAATATGAAATTAATATTGTGGATATTATTTTAGCCTTTTTTTTATCTTTCTCTCCAGTAATCCTTAATCAATTGAATATATTTTTACAATATATATTTTGTGTTTGTATGAAACTATTTATATTGATTTAATCATATTGATTCTTCTTTTATCTATATATATAAAATGTTATTTTGGTTTGTGTACGCTTCCATAACTCAAAAAGTTCTGCATGGATTTATCTGAAATTTTGACACAACGTTGCATTTGACTCCGGTCAGGTTCTTAATGTACTTTTTATTTCGAAATGCAATCTAAATTTTTTAAATTTAATTTTTAAGTGATTTTTTTGATGTTATGACGTCATACGATGTCACGACTCACTCTGAATGCGAAAATTTAAGCTTTAAACATATTTTTTTTCCCAATTATTACATATTTTTTATTATACTTAAGTTTATTGGAATTTATTGTATATTTATCTATTTTCTTTTTCTTTGATACGTAATTGGGATTAATTTTCGAATAAATCATTTTTTTTTTAAATTATTCATTCAACAACTCAAATTTTGGTTTTGTAGTTTTGGCAACATTCTGTTAGCTAACGCTTGATAAACAATTTTTTAAATTTCATTTGGTGTTATTATTGAAATACAGGTTAGGTTTTCTGATATATATTATTTTTTAACAGAAATCAAATTACGGTTTGCTTGGTACTTACTTATTAATTTTGACGGGGTTTTAAATTAGTAAGTTTTTTTCTCTATTTTAAACAATATTTTAAATTTCATTTGATGTTATTATTGAAATACAGGTTAGTTTTCCTGATATATAATTTCAGTCATCAAAATATTAAACCATACTTTTGTTTTCGATGACTTTTTAAAATTTAAATTTGTTATAACCTTCTTAGTAACAAAACATCAGGTTCATTCACCAGTTTTTTCTCTTTAGCATTAAATTTAAAAAACTGAAAAAAAAAAAAAAAAACTACTTTTGAAACTGCACTGCATGATAAAGCAGAAGACGGAAAAACTCTTGGATCGGACGGTGATTCGAAGTTACGGGGAGACGGAGCTGGATTATGAAATAGGTTGCTACGTGCACACACATTGTACTATTCACTTATAAATAATCATCGCTTTTGGTTATTTATATAGTTTAAAAAATGATTTTATTTTGAGTTTGAAATTGTCTAACCAGAGGTCTTTTTTTTTTACTTTTTCGAAAATTGAATCCCATTGTGGCAATTATATATTTTGAAAAATTATTTTTCTCCTATCTCCATACCATAGAACAGGGGTACTCAACCTTTTTTCCCGCCTGTCTCATACACATGATAGACATTTCACGTTGACCACACACGCATGACAGGTATTTCACACGGGCCGCAACACGAAGGTTACAGAATAAACATACATTGCAAACAAAGCAACATTGGACAAACACAAAATTGATTAAAATATTTAAACTCATTTTTGGCTTTTATTTTAATTCTATAGTACCCTTTCTATCAAAAACACAAAAAATATTTACTTTTATGCCTTTTTTACTGAGTTTCGATTTTTTTTCACCCATTACTAAGCCTTTTGCTTACATTCTACAAGCAAACTAATAAAAAAAAAGCAAACTGATAGATTTAATTGCTTTTTGATAGAATTTCCCGCTAAATTTTTAGTACATTGTTCTCCATTAACTGAATTTCTCAGCGTAATGGGCCATTACCGGACAACTAAAAAAAGGCCGGTGGGCCAATGCGGCGAGCAGGTTGAGTATAGAACCATAGAACATCATTTCTGCAGGAGGGGGGGGGGGGGTATAGGTTCCCACTATAAAAACATTTTTTCCCTCCCGTATACACGCGACCCACCCTTATGTGTGATCATTTCTACTGTCTTCTTTATGTTTAATGAGTTTTCATCTGACACGTTAAGAGGAGGGGGGGGGGGGGATGCTTATTTATGGAACATTTTCAAAAGTTAAAAATGTCGCATTGTAAGCAGATGTATGATTTGTAACTCTGCGAATTTTCATGAAAATGGGTTCGGAAAATGGATTCATATATTAGATCAGACTCTTTTACGTTTATGAAAATTCTTTCGAAAAAGTTCCTCATTAAACATTGGGTATAAGGGAAAGTTCTGTCGCTTTTGAACAACATGCACTTTTATGGGTTGTCAATCCTTAGGAAGAATTCGAATATGACAGAACCGGTTTAAACAGTTAAATTAGTATATGATTAATGATTTATAAACATTCCTTCGCCTTTTTGCCAGTTTTTTCAAGCTTTTAAAACAGTCAACATGAGTGAAGAAAGAGCGCTTAAAGAAATTGAATGCTGTTTGAGTTCCAAAAAGGGAATAACACGACGAAGGCAAAAAGGAACTTGTGTGACATGTTTGTAAAGGAAGCAGTAACAACACGAAAATGCCAAGAACGGCTTATGAAACTTCGGTCGGGTGATTTTTCTTTGAAAGGTGAACCTACAGATCAGGAAGGTATCAGATGTCAATGACGAAGTGCTACGCAGTATGAAGACGAATCCCACGTTAACTTCCCCAGAAGTGGGCTTCAAGCTTGGAATTCATCAGACTACTGCTTTGGATTACATTAAAAAGCTCTGTTTCGTGTCCAAACTGTCTGTTTGGGAGCCACACGAATTAAGAAACAAAAATTTAATGGACAGAATTTCGATATGTTCTTCAAATCTTGCTCGTCACAAAAAAGAACCGTTTTGGGATACTTGGTGACTAGAGATGAATAGTGGATAGTGTATAAGCACGTGGTTAGAAAGAAAGTATATGCTTACAAAGGGGAGACACTGCCACCCACATCCAAAGCTGACATGCAATCAGAAGGTTATATTAAGTTGTTGGTAAGACAGCAAGGGCATGGTGCACTATGAGTTGCTGAAAGAAAATGAAATGGTCGTTCCTATTCGCAACTTGAGGTTTTGAATAAAGAATTCAATATAAACGTCCATCTTTGGCCAATCCATCACGACAACGCTAGACAACACGTAGCAAGCAACACGGCATAAAAATTTGCAGAGTTGGGTTAGGAAACTTTACCTCAGCTTCAGCTAGCACATACTCCTGATATTGCACCGTTTGGCTATCACTATTCAAGTCCTGTACAACTTTCTTGTGATGGAAATGAATACATAAATTATGAGGGTGCCCAAATGGCAGGGTATGAATACTTTGTCCCCAAAACAGAGAACTTCTTTTCCAGGGAGTTAGGTAAGCTACCAGACAGTTGCAACTAACAAAGGACATTATATTTTTAAGGGAAAAAAGTTTTCGTTCATCATTAGAAAAAAAAAGACAGAACCCTCACACCCAATATCTGATATGCAACCAAATAATCATAGTGTTTATTTTCTTCTTTATTGAAAAGATAATTTATCTTATTCCAGATTAAAACAATCTTAGTTTTTATTTGGTATGGTAGTAGTAAAGAACGCCACAACTCAATCAGAAATTTAAGATAACGCTGTTTTCAATAACAGAAGTCATTGTATCCGCATTCAATTTCATAATATTTATTACAGTGCGTCGTTGTGTCTTTAAATCATCTGTTAAAGGAAGAGTTAAATTTGATATCGTATTTGTAAAATTCCAAGATTTTACAATCAATAGAACAGAATAATTTAAAACATATGATTACAAAAAGTATTTGAAAAATTGATATCTTTTTTTGATACAATAATTCGGTAAATTCAAACAAATTTAAAAAATAATTCAAAATCAAATTAAGCTTAAAAAATGTATTGAGATGTCAAAGTAAAAATTTTGTAGTGTGTAATAAGGTTATATATTTTATAAGGTCAAAAACTTACAAAAAGCAGACTATGTAATATTTTTTTGTGAAAATGTAAATTGAGGGGGAAAAAATTCCATTTTATTTTTATATTGATGCATATTACGAAACAGCTTAATGTTCTAAATATACATTTTCTATTTGTTTCCACAAATGATAAATCTCTAATAATCAACCAAGATAAACACCATCTGTTTTTACGCTAGAACGATCTGCACACTATGAAGTAATTTTCGATAGAAAACACCTGATAAAGAAATGCGTAGCTCGATTTACATTCATAGGAAAAAAGAACAAATAAAGGAATAATGTGACGCATGATTTCCAGTACGAGAAGAAAGTTTATTCTTCAGTTCATTTCATTAAAAATAAAGAAAGAAATTATTATTTTTTAATAATGGAAGTTTAAAAAATGCTGAATTTAAACTTTGATATTCTGTAATATGCGACTTAAAATCAAAAAAGTTTCAATGGAAAACAACCAAATTGATTGCATTGAACGAAAAAATTATACTGCTGTTTTTCATCTGATTATGGAATGTTTTTCGAATGGCTCAATAGAACGATAACGTGGCTCAAATTTTCAAACATTTCGACCATATTTAATCGAGCCAATTTTATTGCTGCAAAAATGATTTAAAAAAAGAATAAATTATTTTATATAATTCATTTAAGAAAAATATGCTAAAATGTCCATGGTTAAGTTTGCCATTGGCAAAATGGCTTTCATAAAAAAGCAAACCCGTTACTGATAAACTAAATCATTTTTAATTGAAAAGTTGCCATTGAAACAATATTTTATGCACACTCAGTTTTTCTTTTGAATATTAAATCCCTCATTTTTCGGAGAACAGTTTGCCAATGTAAAAATATGTGTAAAAAAGGCTTGCACTAATTTTCCGTTGTTTAAAAAAGGAATGTATTTCTTAATTATATATTTATTTCAAACTTATTTTTGACTTCTTGCAACAAGCGATAAACCAGAAAATAATTTATTCTTTTCCATAATTGTAGAAATTTTAACTAATAAAATTTAAATTCTCAATTTTGGCAGCAAAAAATTTAATATTCGCATTTTTTTTTTAAAATTGATAAATTTTTACACTATCATGGTTAGGGTTTGAAGACCCGGGATCCCGGTGGTTTTTTTTCAAATTCCGGGATTAAAATAACTAATCTCGGGATTTAATTTTTGTCTAAATTATATTTTGAAATTTTTTAAAAGTATTGTGAATCTAGTATTACACTTAATGTATTTTATTTGCTTTTTGTACTGTATACGTTTAATGTTAGTTTTCTTACGTGTTGAACCTTGAAGGGTTCGAGGCGGGTGTGTATGTTATACCTGTGATGTTTTCTCTTATTTTCTACGGTAACTTTCTCCCATCGCGAGTGGGGTTAGAAAACGGACATTTCTCCCACCCTCAGGATGTTCGATGTCAGCTAATTTGGACAGAGGCATTTAGAATTCTTAAAAGATATCCAGTAGGGTTTTCAGCCCCGGGATTCCGGTGTTTTTTCCCATTCCGTAATTCGGTATAGAAATAACTAATTCTGAGATTTAATGTTTGTCTGAATTTTGTTTAAAATTTTTTTTTCTAATAAAAACTTTCTGAGAATTTAATTTTACAAAAATTTATATTCTGTTTATGAAATATGTAAGTAGCATTTTTTTGCGCAACTATATACATATACACCGCATGGGAGAATTTCGCAAATATCTAAGTGGCTCACTGCAATGCTTACAAAATAATCTAAGCAACATCACAAAAATAGATTTTGTCACAGTTCCTTCTTCAAATAAATGCCTTTAATTAATAGCGGACCTGCTTGGAAGACTTATAAGACGCTTAAAATCCCATTACATTACTAACAGCTCATGCAACTGGATCTTCAATTTCAAACGAGGTAACACTTGAAATTGATTCACATTCTGTTCAATAACTGGATCAATACAAAAACCATTAAGTGTAGCAGAAGAAATAAATAAAGTTATCAAAGAGGTATATGCACCAATGCAATTTATTTTATTTGAGATAATGTCATCAAAAATTCAAAAAGAAATGTCTCTTTTTTGAAAATGTAGGGAGACGTGGTGACTACCTGAAAAGAACATACTCCTATTTAATGACGATAATACCTACTAGTAAAGAATCCAAACGTGCATTTTCTTCGGCAGGACAATTTGCAACAAATATAAGAAGACGTTCCAGTGATGAAATGCTGGAGGAGCTGTGTTTTTATAAGCTTATTTACAGAAACACAAAAAAAAATAATGCTTTTTATTAAAAAAAATTTCATTATGTACCATTTTTATTTGTTTTATTAAAATAATATTAAATCAATTTTTAATTATATTTTCAATTTTTATGCAATTTCAGTTATGCTAATATGTAAGTATTTTTAATAAATAGTCCAATCCTAATCCCAGGATTTGGATAATGTAATCCCGAAATCGCGGGATTGCAAACCCTAATCATGATAGATAATTAAGTGTCGAAATAAAGCAGCACTATAGAAGCCATATATCCACAGTTATCAGTGACGAACCTCATACAACAACTTCATTCTCTATACTTGCACATTACGCCGTGTGAAAATCTTAAAATCCTATTAAATCGTGTAACAAACTTTGTAGCTTAGCAAAGCTGTCTTTGGTGGAAGCAATATTTCATCTAATTGCATTTCATGTTCGCTGGCTATGGAATACTCGAATTTCACCATTTCTCGGTCGGTTGTATTTGCTGCAAAGTCCATATTTGACTGTATACCAATTCGTTCATGTATTAATTAACCAATGAATAAAAAATGTAAATAATTCTTTTTTAGAGATGTATATTGGTGATTTAGATGCAAAATAAAAATGAGAAGTAAAAATATTTGTTAATTTAAACACAAGAAAAAAAGGTCGAAACAAGATATCAATCATTGGCATGGCCAGAGGCGGATTAAGGTAGTCGGAGGCTCCTGGCGGTAAAAGGTTTGGGGCCCATGGGCTTAAGATTCGGAAAAACTAAAATAGTGAAAAGAGTAATTTACTTTAAATTTTCAAAATAAAATTTAGTGATATAATAAAACTCATCGGCTAAAGAAAAATCTTAACTGTATATATAAAAAAAAAATATTAAAAACCTTACTTACAGTTTTGAGTTTTGCTATACAGTTTGATTTCTCTTTGGCAAATTCATCAATCATTTTTACTATATTTTGTCCAAAACATTTTATTCTGTATATAATATGGGCATGTTGTTCAATTTGTCTTTTCTCCCATAGTACTTCTTAAATTATTTTTAACACGTTTTAAGACTAAAAAAGATCATTCACCTGATGCGTTCGATATCGGTATTGTTAAAAATATTTTCAAAAGTTTTTCTACATTAGGATTTCTTTTGCATGCCGATAAATTTCTAGCGGGGGTTTCATTGTAACTTTGTTTTCTTTTCATTTTTTGTTCCAAGGTGGCGTGGTTGGTTTGTCGCTGGCCTTTGCACTCATCAAGCTTGGGGCCCCTACCAACGCTGGGGGCCGCCAGGTCCGACACCCGCTTAATCCGCCACTGGGCATGGCCAAGTAATTTTAGCGCGTTTTTGACATGTTGTATTTTACAATAATGCAACTAATGAACTTTTTACTAACAGAAAGTAGTGTACTGTACCACTCCTCTAAATGTACTACTATTGAGCTGAAAAGAAATAATGACACAAATCAAAGCCTTTTATACTTGTTTTCTGAACTTTTTTTGTGAAGGTTTCCTCCAAAATGCAGGTAGATTTTTTAAAAAAAACTTTTTGCAAACAATAAATTTACTAGGTAAAATTTGAGAAAATTTTGTTATAAACTAGTGAAATCCAGGAAAATTTGGGAAAACTATGGGAAAATATAAATATGATTCGGCTCATCTAGGGCACAAATGCCGAAAACCCGAGGTCAATTGGTTGCTTATTGGCCCAGAAAAAGGTACGACAAAATATGGAACGAAGATGAAATTTGCGTCCTATAATAGCGCTTTTGTTCCACTACGTGAAAAACGCGCTAAAAAGGGATAACGATTCCTAAAGTATCTTAGCGGCATGTCACTTTTATATTTTGTAGAGAGAAAAAATCAAGTTCCTTGAAATCGAAAATTCCATATATTTATCTAAAATTGAATCCCCTGGTAAGTGTAATCAATGAGTTATTAAAGTACAGATTCCATAGTAGAATGTTCATTTGTTTCAGATTTTCCATAGAATGAAAACAGTCTAAGAACCGGGATTACTTTCTCAGCTCATTGAATATGCTTTAAAATATTTATTGTTATCGAAAATACTTTATAATTAGTTATGTTGCAATATGTATCTAAATTTCGTTTCTGTAAGTAGAATAGCAAAGCGAAAATAGATTTTGAAATATACACTCCAGATTTCTCTTTGCGAAAAAACTTTCTTGGGTGCTTTCATAAAAACTGAACAGTTAAAACTTTTTTTTAATGTAAAAATGCAGTGAATCTACATACCTCATATATAAAGTAGAAAGTTAGTGTTTGTGTCACCATTCATTTTTTCTTTCACCAAGAATGAAATGAATTTTCGAAAATACATTGTAACGATAACAGTAAAGCCCACTGAGGAAAAAAGTTTTTTAAAAAAATTATTAGTCAACATACTATCTAAAAATGATATATAATCAGAAATTCGATAAATTACTGAAATCAAAGGATTAAATTACTCAAATTTTCAAAACAATTTTGAAGCCGTTAGTTTGTCTAAAAATTCAAATTATTTTCTCTTAATTTCGTTATATTTTTGGCCTGTTCTGGGTTTAGAATTATTGTGATATTGCTTACTTTCTAGAGTTTCTCTTATTTTCTTTTAAATATTTGTTACCAATTCATACAAAATTTTTGCATAACACAAGGGGCAAGTGAAATACATCATCTCTGAAGGCACCAATATAGTAACCTTATTCGAAAATTTTTTACCTCTTCGAAAATTTCCATTAATCGACTTAAGTGAAATTATAACTAAATTGTTGGAAATTGAATTTCGAATTCGCTACTATGAATATGAATCCATACTAAATTTCATTTCCTGCTGTGATACAGAAGTTTTCTTCTTTTCTATGAAAAACCAATCAGAAAGTTGTTCTATTTGTTGATTCTCGAACTGCCTCCATATACAATCGCAGGATATAATGTCGATCTTGCATCCAAACTGAGCTTGTGTGAACGCATACTAATTAATAATAAACTCCCTAATTGAGACAGGTGGAGAAATCTAAAAATGAATTCCCAACGATTGTGATATTCCTGGCAATGAGCAGGCAGATACACTTCATAAAGAGGACTGTGGTTTTGATCAACCTGTCATACAGGTTAATTTGACAGGTTCCGTTTAACTCTCTTCCAGGAAACAAACTGATTATTAGAGAGCCCATCCATAAGGTCAGCTTTGTCATTATAGGGATATTGTCAGTGGGAAGCATTGATCTTCTCTATTACTGTTTCAGATTTAAGATAGAACATGATCATTTACAGGTTTATTTATTTAGTTTTAGACTTGTTGACTTCCCTGATTGTGTGTGTGTTTTTTTTCTCCATTGACTAGAGGGCATATTTTTTCTTGCCCTGTTTTAGAGGATGTCCTTTACTTGGAATTTTTTTCGACTCTCTCAATTACTGGAGCAATTTCTTTTATTTATCGGGCTCCTAGGCACCGTATGCTTGAAGGAGCAATGTACGGGCGTAATTTAAAAAGAAAAAAAAGTCTTTCTATTTCTTGATACCTTTTCATATAGTTAGTAGTTCATCAAAAAGTAAAAAGAATGCGAATTTGACTACTTTTTATATCTACTTTTTTTTTAGTTAAACATGAGTATCAAGTACAGTTGTCAAAAAGGACTCTTTATAACAACTCTCACTTTTCTTCACAGATGAATAAACTTGACGTAACTATTAATACATCAAAGGGGTGATTACATAATGAATGTGGATTAATTAAATTACTATAATAAGTAGTTCTAAAATAATTTTCTTAAAACAAAATTTAATCCTATTGCAGAATTTAATAGAGAATGGTTTAAATGGCCAAATCCTTCGAATCCGACCATTAACCCGTGAGTGGTCGCCCGGGGCACAGAGTCACCCTTGGCTCACAAAATCCTTATTTCTGGGAAAACTGTTTATTTATCAATGACCTTGTCAGTATATTTAATATAGCAGTCTTCATGGGATCTAAAATGTATTTGTCACATATTTCCCTCTTTTTTTTGGGAGTGGCAAAAGTTTTCTTACAATCTTAAGGTACTTAGGGTGACTAAGTTTCTCGTGCGACCACTTCTGTTTCAAAATATTTTCCATGAACAGGATACATTTTCCCCCGTAAAGGACTTAGTGGTTTTGATTGCTGTGTTGTACGTCTAATTATGGTCTATAAATGTAAATGAACAGAACATAAGGAAAGAAATGGGCATCTGTGCGATCTCTATTGGATGAAGTTGAAACTGATCAAGCAAGGGGAAAACCTGTTGATTAAACGGATATTAATCATGGTAGCGAAATTAAATTTGAGAAAAGTGATGAACATGAAACTTTTGAGTTAAAAAGAAAGTTTTCAAATGCTACCTAAAAAACTCCATCAAGAAAGATATGAAGCCACAAGTGTACCATAAGACACACTACGCCTTGTCAAAAAGACATAAGCAAGAAAAAGTTCAACATGCTATTTGTAGATCATCTAAGGACAATAAAACTACAATAACTTGAGCAAAATATGAAAGAGTTTTGCCTATAAATATCATTACTGTTGTGTCAGCAAAAAGTGTCTGTGATTTGTGTCCGTCATTAAAGTAACGCACATTTGAAACACTTTAATTCAGTTTGGCTGGATTTTTTCTCAAGTTATCAAAGAAAAATTGAAAAGTCCTTTAAAGTAGGTAAATATACTTTCTCTTCATTGAATTATTCACAGGAATTACGACTTTTGTGGTGTACAATAAAAATAATTATATATATATAAAAAAAGGATCGAGTGCGCGCCTTCTCCCAGGTTAGTTACAAAGATATTTGGTAAGAACAATTAAAAGGCCCTATATTAATTTACTTTCATAGAAATGACTAATCTAAAGCATTTAATAACCTTTCTTTTATTCAAATATAACTTTTAAACAGTTTTGATTTTTTTTTAAGCTTATTTTTAAAAAAAATTGTAATTAGTCCAAAAATAAAATGAATTACTCGTATTTTTACTCTCTGTTTATAATAAATATAAAGATTGTATCAAGCAACCTTAAAATTGTAAACAACACAATAATAATGTGAACAGCGAAATTGTGTAGAAAAAGTTAAACCGGTACCTATGGCTAGAGGGCCTTTTTTTGTGTGTCAACAGTACATAAATAAACAAACACGAAGATTTATGCAATATCTGAATTATTTAACCCTTAGGTATGATCATCATAACTTTCCTTGTTTTATATCAATTAATATAAAATTACGCAAGTTCTTTTCAGCATCACTAATATATTTTTAAGTATCATTTTAGCAGTTCTTTAACACTAACATAAGTTGTTTATAATTAATAGTTTCATGGTAATCAATTGCTAATTAAGATATTTTATTACGAAAGTGACTGTTTATTATGTTTCTGTGGAAATTTACATTTCATTGTTAAAAGAGCATGTGTGTTTAGTTTTAATCATCTTTTCAGCTCTCCATGAGTCTAGTATTAAACATTAAAAAAGAAAATAAACTTTAATTTAGACAACATATTTATCTGTTTACAACCATTCTCTTAAACTGTAGTAGAAAAAAAAGGAGTTAATTTATGAATCATGATTGAAGAGAATGGAATCTCAGCAAAGGCGTCGGCCTCTCATTAGACCTTGGCTTAAAATTATGAGGTGTACTGTCTGAGGTTAATGGGCCTCATGTCAAACAGAAATAAGGAACTAGAAAATGTTAAACAATAATCCTCTGCATAGCTAGTCCTGATCGGCCTTGATCAAAATTTCTAGGATGCCCTTTAACATGTTACGATTCTTTTGCTTATATATTTTGGGGGCTCGTATCATTGGTATGAGGGTAGCTGCGATCCTGACAATTACAAAAAGGGAACAAAGAAAAGCCCCCCTCCCCCAAGTTCAGAGTGAGTTGTTAGGAGTTGATTTCTTTATTAATGCCATGGGCAACAAACCTTGTAATTTTCAACCTTGGTCATATGATGACCATGACACCCGAGTTGGCACCTCACTCTCCACAATTCCGCACCAGATTGTTTGTTGTTAGGTAGACATTTTAGAAGATGTGGCTCAAGTTGATAAGAATGACATGGAAACTACAGATATTAAGGAAGATATACCTGGTATCAGATTAGAGTGAAAATAACAGTGGTTTCAGATATTTCAAAGGCAGACATATTTTTGTAATATTTTGATTTGTTAAATTTTAGTACGAACAGTTGAAAATTTGGGCATCCAAGGCACAGAACTATGAGTTAAATAGCTTTTGAATAGGAAATATTTTGGTTAATTTTAATGTCTTGAGTTTGCTTAATGTTTGGACAAAATTTCAAATCAGATAGACAGTAAGCCATTAACACACTTTGGTACCAGATTGCAATCCATGGAAGAATGGTTAAAAGACACATCTGTAATACATTAGTTGCCCCTGATGGGAAGTTTGTGAACGTAAAATCTGACACTAAAATGGTGCAGAGGATTCAGAATTTAAGATTGTATTAGGCAGTTATCTTGCTTAAATTATAACTAGGAAAGTTAAACTAAAGCCTTTGAGGTGGCTAAATCTCTTAACTACTATCTGTTTGACCTGAATAACATTGAGATCAGAAAATCAATTGGGAATTTCTGTTTCTGAAGAAACAAAGTTAAAAAATGACACCATGGATCCATTTAACGATTTGTAAGGACTAACACTAAGAAGGGAATCGAGACACATTTTCAATGATAAAATTACTTGGATTGTAAAGCACATGCAGTTTTTATAAGTAAATTGTAAAGTAATAAATAATAAAATACTTGTTATAAAGAAGTTTGATTAGTCATTCCCATTTTTTTAAAAAATTGATGCTTTAACGAATGAATAAAATATTAGATGACATCTATAAAAGAAAACCTTCCAGCCCACAAACACAAAAGCTATGAGTCTCAATACCTTATACAGAATAGCGGATTCAAATAATAATCGTTTTACTATTCTAATAATTATGTATATGAAATACAGCCAATTTTAGAGAGAACACATATTACAAGCACTTATTCACAACTACCAGTTCCTCAAACTTGATAAATTTAGTAAAAATTCTGACAAATAAGTTTAAACAAACTGAATATCTATATTAATAAAAAAAGGTATAATATTTTCTAAAAATCAATATTTTCAAAAGTAAGGAGAAATTTTGGCAAATGAGCCATATATGAATACAAAAAATTTCAAAAATTCTAAATCTCTCCTACCTTAAAATAAAAACAAGTAATAAAAAAAATTTTTTAAGTCAATTCCTACTTTGAATGGATGAATAGAAAGTATTTCATTAAAGATTGAAAATTTGAAAAAGAGATATATATATATGTATGTGTATATATATATATAAACATAGGGAGAGAGAGTGAACTAATAGTAGGAATTAAAAAAAGAGCATGATTTGCTGCATTGTTGTAACAACGCACACACAGTTTAGCAAGTTTTGCTGAAAAATCGGTTTTCAATGCCAACTTTTGTCATTTTTTTAGCAGTTACATTGTTACAAAAATGGAGACAAATCCAAGTTGGCAATGAAAACCGGTAATCAATTAAATTAAATTAATTAGCCAGTAATTAATGAATTAATATTTGAAAAAACTGTATTAACATCGAGTGTCATCCCCAATAAGTTTAAAAAAATTTATTTGAACTTGATCGGATGAATAGAAATTTTTTTATTAACGACTGAAAATTTGAACAAGATAATATATATATACATAAATATAGAGAGTGAGTGAGCTAATAGTAGTAATTGAAAAAGAAATTCATTGTTAATTAGTGTCCCACTTTGAAGTCACATGAGAGGAATCAGCAACAGGCCTCATAATGTTGATCCTTGGTCAAGTGATGAAGTGACATTTGAGCAGGCACCCAACTCTCAAAATTCTCACACCAAGGGGAGGACTGAAGCTCAACATATCAACCTCTCTACACAAAAGGTAAAAAGGAAAGAAAATAAATTTATTATTCAGCATTGGGCTTCTTTTATTAAGAGTATGCTTTTGAATGTATGAAATTGTGCAATTTGTTCATGGAAGGCACTTTCAGATGTGACATTGCAATATACTATATGATGTTGCTCAGTAAAAAATCGTCATTTGTTTGCTGTGATTAACCATTTGGTGAGAGTCGAACTCTGAGAATAACTTGGCCCGCCCAGATTAAAAGCAAGAGAGACTCATGTAAAGACAGGAGAAACTAATAAAGACAAATACATAGACAGGAGAATTTATTACAAATAATAGCAAATGAATTGGAAAAAAGGATAATAAAAAAATTTAAAAGTAGTAATATTTTCTCCAGAAGTGCACATAAAACATACAAGTCAAAAGCATAATATAACTTTTCAGTTTAACATTAAAAGAGAAAAAAAGAGCTAATGAAAAATGCAAGAATGTAATGTTTTAATATAAAAAACACTAAAATACATTTTTACAATGGAAGGCAAGTGTATTACATCAAAGATGTCAGTTTTATTAAGAGTACTTGATAGAATAAAATATACATATAAGAAAAGGAGAATATTTGTCAAATTACAAAATTAGTTATAAATTCTGAGATTATTAAAATTTCTAACCTAATTCCTGCATATTACAACTTGGACCAAAAAAAAACCCTTCAGTTTAAAAACATTTTTAATACTACAATCTTAAGTCACATATTACCAAGATAAAAATTACTCACACAAAAGAAGAACAATATGATAGATTAGATTCCTTCAAGAAAAATATTTCCACCTTTAATAACAAACTATTTAAAAATCATTTGTCACAAAATCACAACACAAGCCTATGACTTTATTATACCAACAGAACAATTAGCTTTTTAAATTTTGTTTCCCTCAAGTAAGAATCTCCACAATGAATACATATTTTAAAATATGTACATTAATTTTCTAAATCAATTTTAAATGGTAAAACTGTAAGTAAATTACTTTAATTTTACTACATAGCTACAAATGATAATTATAATATTTAATGTTTCTAAGAAATGTTTCAATTTTAATATAAACTTTGAAGCTACATATAGCAGCATTTTTCTGAAAGTTTAGAAAACATAGTAATTGGGAGATGCACTTTCATATCACAGTACGATGTTATGTCCATAATGCATAATTTCTGAAAAATATTGTTTAAAAATTGTCTTTATAGAAATAAAATCAAATTTGTGTATATTTCAGATTTTTTATGCAGCTTTTTACATTTCAACTACACATATTTAAACATAAAAATATTACTACAAATTTTATGCAAATGATAAAGATATGTAGTCAGTGAAACAAAATACATTAATAAATGTTTTAATACTCTTTATATATACATATGGAATATTTCTTCACAATTAGTTATTTACAAATACACTAAAAACAAACATTACTTATATGTTTCAATCGTTTGGGCTAAATGGATGTCTAAAAAAGAAAGAAAGAAAGCAATAAATAAAATCCTGAAAGTTTATTTGTGTTATATCTGTAACATAATTATGTCAACATAAGAATATGGAAGTAATTATATTATATGTCTGTTCAATCATTAGTTTGCAGCTATATTAATATTTTTAAATAAATAATAAAAAAATAATAGAAATTCACAAGTAATTGCATAAACTGCAAAATGCCATTTTCAGAATATAATTGCACGAAAAACTAATATGGCTACAGCATTTTGTTACAACTACTTGAAAACTATTATGCATCATTTTTACTTTTTTAATGCTCAGATTTCTCTTTAGTATTTTCGTAACAATAAATAAAGATTAATAAATGCAGAATGCATTTAAAACATAAAAATTGTGAATATTATACCTTTATTATATTATTCAAAGAATTTATGAACAAAAGACTATATCTAACAGATAGCAAACTGACCCACACATGGCAGCATAAATGTAGAGAACACTATCCTCTTCAGCCCAACTATACTAGGATATTACTTTTCTCTAGCCCAATCTTTTTGTCAGAGAATATTATAAAAAAATATGAACTAGCAAACTAATTTTTTTTTCTTAACAGAATTATGATGTTTGGCTGTATAACCACAGGATTGCTACATATTTAGTCAAATAGGGCTCGAAAGATCTCATAATGCAATCGAAAATTTACTGATTGATTCTATCCTTGTCATCTGATTGTAGTTCAGATGTCTAATCGTAGTCAGTTCTAAAAAGAATATGATCTTGAATAATGATCAAATGTTGTGAATGGTATTAGAATTACCTGTTGCATATAACTATAGCATAATATTAACTAAAGAGCAAACTTATTTTTTTTATAATATACAGAGAAAGAACATTTTATATAATGTATTTTTTCACAACTCTAAAATATAATAACAATTCAAACCAATTATGTATGTTGAAAAATGCTCAATATTGAGAAAAATGAAAGATTTTACTATAAAAAAAAGTGTAAAAGTGTACACTAACTTAAATGTTATATATAAGGTTAACTCCACACATTCAGGTTAAATGAAACAAATTGATTTTCCCACATAATCAATGTACAATTTCTAAAAGTTCCAATACAGAATGTACTAGTCTTTAAATGTTTGGTAAATATCTGGATCATGAAAATTAATCCAAATATTTGGAGAGGTTCTGTAATATTCTTTTTCTGAGGAATATTTCTATCATTAATCTCAAAAAAGTTCTCTTGTATAATGAAATAAATAGGTTTGGTTAATAAAAAATTTATGTAACAATCTCAAAAAAATGAAATTGTTTTTGAAACAGCATAAACACAATTGAAATTTTTTCGTTTAATTTTTGGATGTGAGCAATTTTTGCTGCTTATTAGTCTTTGATTCATGTAATTTAAATAAAAAAAAGATCCATTCTCGTATTAATTCAAAACATGTATCTATTTGTCTGAACTTCCATATCCTTATAACTTAAAATTTTTAAATATAAAATTTTAGTCATCTGATTTCATAATGCAATTATTCTGTGCATTGAAATTTAATATTAAAAATTTCTCTTTTTATATCTAATATCCTTATGTGGAGGGGAAGGGGGGGGAGAACTTTTTTTATAACCCTAAAATTAAAGACTGTAGAAATTGCATAGATATATGAATTTTAATATACATTTTTAAATTTTTTTTATGCCAATTAATTTCAGTTTTAATTAACATCACAGCTCCATAACTTTAAACTGTAAGATTAAGATGACACATGTGTAAGTTACAATCTCTTTCAAATTTTTTTCACTATATAAGTAATCTGTTATATCATTTGATATATTTAGCAGAAGTAAGTCAAATTTAGGATCCTCAGGTCACTAAATATTAGTTTTACCTATATTACATTTTAGACAACTCTGGTACCTATTTTTCTTAATCAAAGTAAAAAAAAAAAAAAAACAGTACAGCATCAAATATTTAAAATGCATCTTTATTCAGTCTTCTACAAACCAATTAATACCAATATGCTTGATAGGGGAGGGAATCCATTTTCATATAAAGTAATAAAACCTACACCACAAGAGCACTTCACTTCAATGCATGCTGACAAAGTGCAATGAAAGGAAAAAAATATTTCATGAAGGTTACTGTAAAAACTTCTATCACTGATTGTAGTTTACTTTAAAAATATTATTTGAATTAATGAGAAGAAAAAAAATTAAAGGGGAAGGGATAATTTTTTTACCCTGCAGAGCAGGAATTTCTGTAAGAAAATCTATGCTCTTATATATATTTAGAAGAACACTATTTCCAAATTAACTTCAAAGTAATTAAAGCATTTTCTATAAATTATAAATTGCATCAACTTAAAACGAAGTTTTCAGTTAGACAAGAACACATATAAATATAAAAAAAATTATTACTTACACAACCAGTTTTCTCCTAGACATTTTCTGGCATTGTATGAACTGTAAATAAAATTTTGTTGATAAATACTAAAATACATTATACATATCCTATTAAAAAATTAAATAATCAATTTCTTTTTTTAATTTGCTCATTTTAAAAATAGAATGGAATAGTTTTACTAAAATTTATAAATAAGTCATTATAAACATAAATATCCACCTAAAATGTAGTACAATAATATAATCTTAATTCAATTTTCTTAAAAAAAGAAAAAAAATTAGAGAAATTCTGATATAACAAATACAAAATATTCAAAATTTGCTGTTTCAAGAATGAGAAGATATCTGAAAGACTCCATAGAAAATGTAACAGCTGTTCTATTAATATTTTACAAGACTGTCGATTTCATACTGTTGCACACATGTTAATATATAGTTCAAATAAAATTTAAATATTAAAGGTGAAATACAAACACAGTGAAAAAAATATTTTTCATGCACTGAAAGTCACATAAATGTTCTAGAAATAATTGTTTATAGGTAAATGATATTTAAAATGGAAAATAAGATTAACCTATATATTTTCATGCTTTTGGATACCAAAAAAAGTTTATTCTTATGAAAAATTCAAACAAAAAACACAGCAAATTATCAGCGAGAAATATCAAAATCAATACTGTAGCTTGACTGATACAATTATCAGGGTACATTAAAAATAATCTTTTTAAGATGTCTTACTTGCATAATGCAACATTTACATAAAATCTTATTAAAATAGAATTTTCCACAAGTCAATTATATTTTAAAAGAAATATCTCAAATTTTTGATTTAAATATCAAGTTTGGATGTGAGCAAGAATTCAAAAATATGTGTAAACCTAATTAAAAGACTCTTTAAATTATAATATCCAAAGGATTTTTTAGAAGTACATTAAAAAAAATCCTTACAAGGTATTATAAATTATCATGCATTATAAACATTTTTAAGATGATCAAAATATATAAAGAGGGAAGAACAAAATTAAATACATGAATAACTGCTGTCTTTTATTTTCATAAAAATCTTAAGTCTTATTGAAATAAATGTGAGAGAAATGACGTATTCAGTTATGCACTCACGCATCAATTATTAATAAGATGTACAACACATGTGAAAATATTGTTTTTTAATTATTAAAATTACATTGAAATAAAATCCAATATTGATAACCAACACAATTTTGGAAGAAAAATTTCTAAAATTAACATTTTTTACTAAACCACATCACCAGGGCACACTTTGATGTCAAATGGGATTTAATTTGATTGTTTTTATTAACTCAATCCTTTGAAGCTACACTAGGGCTATTTGGCAATGGACCTCGTAATTTGAAAACGGGTCTAGTGACGAAGACAACATCTGAGCTGGCACCTCATTCTCCAAACTTCCCCACCATGTCAACATGAGGACTTTGAACCTTGAAAAATTTATTGTGCATCAGCACTTTTACCCAGCAGGTCTTCAATGGCATCAGGACTAGAACCCATGACTCAACAACATTGGTCATGAGTTCGCAAGCATGACCACTTGGTTATTGTCGTAATGGGTGTCAAATGGGCACCATGGGTTTAACTTTTTCTCAATGCCTTTTTCTAGACAAAGAATTTTTCGCTTTTTGTAATTAAGTCTCCATTTACCTACAATCATCAATTTTTATGCAAAATCCTGTTCACACCAAGAAAATATACCAATATAAAATAGCACCAAGTGGTAGGGCTTTAGTGAAATGTACCCAAATAACTTTATTAGATGCAAAATATACATATTAGTATTACATAAGATAAAACAAAAACATACTTTACTCTCTTGGTCTGTTGGGGATTTAAAAAAGTCTGAAAATATAAATAAGGTGAAGTGAGAAATACGTATATCAATTTTTGACATTGATAAACAAAATAAATACAATTACACATCTCTTAATTATATATAGTTAAGGTATTAAGAGTAATATTGGAGTAACCTTTTAGTTAAATATTTATAGTTTAGTCACACACAAAATGGCAATTTAACTAATAACAATAGAATTGATTCTTTGAAAAAGAGAAAATACATATTTAAAAATAAAAAATTTACTTAAGCTGTTAAATTAGTCAACTGAAAAGAGAGACAAAATACATTAATAATTTTTTAAACATTCAAAATTCTAATTTGCAATACTTTTTTAAAACCATATTACAACCTAAATGAGACTCAAAAAATACTTTGTCAGTACCATTTGGAGATAGCGTAGCAGGAGTTTGGGGAGTCACAAATACAGAAGTACACCTGATAAAAAAAAAGAGAAAGAGTTAGAATTTAAAAAAAAAATAGAACAGGTAATCCATTTCAAACTTTTTTAGCATTAAAAATAAATTTTTTGATAAAAATTACATATCTAAATAAAAACAATCCATTAAAAAAAATTATGTCCTGTATAAAGATAAAGAGAAGAAAAATCGAAATTTTCTAATTTCATTTTATACACAACTCTGCAAACAAATTGGGGGAATGGAGAAATTAATTTGTTTACATCTCTACATATATAAAAAAGGTTTTTTATAATTATGTAATAAATGTATTTATTCATCTCACAAGAATAATAAAAAGGTAGTAAGTAATGTTACAAATTGGCAAAAAAGGTGCAATTTTCAGTTCAAACGACTACTTCAAGTTCAAAGATTTACACAACAGTACATCATAAATACACAGTTGAAAATTACAGTTACAATTTGAGCAATGAGTATGAGCAATTGTATAATTTGTACAATGGGGATTGGTCAGCCGTTAGGCAGACAGGATGTAAACCCCGCTCCTCGATCCTAGTTTTAAAATTCTTTTTCCATATATTTATTTTTTTTATATATATATTCTCCATACCTTTATTACATAATAGCAATATCAGTATTAATACCTATGTACTTGGTTTAAATGGAAAATACCTCAAGTATACAATTTAACAGTAATTCTACCTATTTTATGAAAGCATTTTTAATTTACCTCCATGATGTAGTTATTTACCTGCAACATTTATTTTAAATTCATTCATTGGATGGCCCCTTTTACAAATGTACATACAGTAGAATGTCATTTATACGAACATTTATTATCAGGAGTGTCAAATATACAGACCAGTTTTTTTTGTCAACTATATGTTCTGTGTATGAATACGTTTTGGGACAGTGCAATGCTTAACAGTTGTTTCGCGTGAGGCCAAAAGTGATGGGAAAACCCAAGGTCAGGGATATTTGGGGAATTTCATTTGTGTGATTTGGTAAACATCTGCAATTCCAGGATTTCAAGAATGCGATCAAGAAGATGTAGAAACCTGAATGGCATGCAATGCAGAAGACTGTGGATTTCAAATGCTAAAAGACGACGAGATTGTGACATCCGTGCAAGAAGAATCCGACCCTGTCAACAATGAAATGGATAAAGACGAGGGCAACAACAACAACGAAAGTAGCTAGGGTCCATTAAATGCTGACACGTTTCTGCATTAGAGACAGCTATGGAGTGGTATGAACAACTATCAGAGCACTGTCCTACTCAACTACAGCTGCTCAAGAGAATCAGAGATCTTGCATAGAAAAAACGAAGGTGTACAGTGGTACAGCAAAAAATAAGCGATTATTTTCTGTAATAAAGGTAAAATTGCGACATTTTGCACCTATTTTACTTTTTCTTCAAGCACGTTTCCCGCATGTGATGATTTTCAATATTCGTGTAGTGTCCGGTTTCATATACTGCATGGATCGCATTTGGCTTTCAGTTATCCGAACGGTGTCCTGTCCCAACTGATTCAGATAAACGACATTTCACTGTATTTAGAAATGTTCATCAAATTTTTTTATTGGGTTTTAAATTTGAAATGTCTTTTAATTGAATTGAATTTTATTTCTATTAAGGGTTTTTTTAAAGACTTTATGCAGTGACACAGGATTAAATCAGATGCAAATATTTATGTAAATTCTGTTAGAATGTCTTAATCTGGCTCCATACAAGTTAATGCACTTGGATAAACTAATTGCATCTCTAAAAGTTAGGCTTCAGTAGACTAGTCCAAAAAGGATAGATGCGACAAATTTGAAATGAGTAATATTTTTTATGCTGATTAATACCTTTACTATATCTGCTTTGTAGCTTTCAAAGATTCTAAAAACTTATTGAGTATTAAAAAATTCTGAAAGTATGGTAAGCAGAAATATTACATCATAATGAAGGTATTCTTAAATTTCAGTTCAAAATTGAATGTTGTACAACATGTATGTGCATTAAAAGAAAAAAAAAATCAAAAGCTATTTTACAAGAAAGCTTAGTAAAAGAGGCATTCATGTAAAATAGTTTTCAGTTGTCATTTTTAATATTTCTTATTAACAATAGTTGTGAGGATTATTTAGGCAAGTTCTGAGAGTTGCAAAATTTTGTAATCTAATTTTAAACTTAATATCCTTTTAAAAAATAAAATGTTTGATATAATTATTTTTAATTGTATGTGTAACAATCTGAATGTAAGGGTAGTTTAATTTACTGAATTATATACCTGATCAATAATTTTATTTTTGTTCTCAAATAAATCTTAAGAAAATTTCTAAAGCACCAAAAGCAATTTAAGATACCGTGAAAAATCAAACCTCCATGAATATTTTTTCAGCAGATATTAAGTCAGTCAATAATTTATGCATAATAAATATCAATATTCATATATTATTTATAAGCAACACATAAATTTCATTTAAATCATTAAATATATTAATACTTTTTTTTCTTTAAATAGTTATTTATATCAACTTACTGGACACTAGCTGGTGAAGAATATGGTGTATCAAGCTGAAGAGCAGATTTTCTTTGAAGTGATTCATTGGAATGAGAAGCAGATAAACTATAAATTAAATATTTGCAAGTACAAATCAGTCATTCAACAAACCAATGTCAAAAATTAATTTTACCTATTCAAATTTGTTAATGACTTAAAAAAATGTGCTCACTTAATTTTTTTAATTACATACAGCAATCAATATTTTAAGCATGTAAAATTAATAGTTTACTCTTGTTGATAAAATAATTTTAACTGTTTAGATAGTTTTAGAGGATAATTAAATACAAAAGTATAGATTAAAAAATCCTTAATATTTAGTTTTCAAAGAATTTAAAAGTACAGCAATATATATATATATATGAATATAAAATTTTAAACAGTAGGTCAAGTTCACTTGAATTTACTTATTCACATGGACTGATTGTTAATTAACACTATACTTAAGAGAAACAAAGGAAGCAGGCCAGCTAGGACAATGACGCTGAACCTCGTAATCATGAACTTGGTGACTTAATGGAGAATATTAGGGCAGTTAGTGTTTGAGCTCCCGTAGAATACTAGCCCTCCCCTGATATTCTGTAGTTGTGGGGAAGTATGTTATGCCAATGAGTGAACTACAGTCAAGTGACAAGGACAACACCTGAGCTTGAACTCCATTGTCTAAGCTTCCCGATCATGCCAATGAAAGGACCAAGAGCCTTGACACATTAAACTGTGCATGGCAGGTCTTTAGTAACAATAAGAACATCTAATCAAAAATAATATCTGCCAAAACTGAGATCATGAGCCATGAGTTTTTGAAACCAAGTAGAGTTTAATGTGTTTGAGAGCTGTTTCCCTCATTATTTCATTAGATGCCCTAAATTCATAGCCAATGAGGTTTCAGTCATACTGAATGTACAAGGCTAAGGTCTTTAAGCCAAAATATATTTAATACATAAACAGATTTAATACATTCTGATTATTTTGAAAACCTATTACATAAGTTTTCAGGAGAATCAGGATAAACATGTGGTTTGACTGAAACATTTTCAACCATGAGTTCACAATCATGACTACTGGGTTGCTTTAATTGATAAAAATATTTCAGTAAAATTGAATTTTTTTCATCGAACTTGCATTTATTTCAAACTATTAATATTTAACTCAAAAAAGTATAAGAGTTCAGTACAAACTCGAATCTTAATTATGATATAATGAATGTGTTGTTGAATATGCAACAGCTTTTACAAAAATACAACACAAATATAATCCATTAAAAAATCTTTAAAATAAAATTTAGATATTGAATTAAACAAAATTCATTATACTATTATATTAATCAATATTTCGGTGTTAAAATTACAGGTTTATAATACATCATACTTTAATTTTTTCATTCCAGAAGAAGGTGAAGGAGTTCCATATATAACACCTGAAACAAAAGATTTACTTAGGTTTAAATTATGCACATGGATATTCTGGAAAATAAACATGGTAAGAACTTATGTAAGCAACAAATAAAAATCAATACAACAAGATGGGAAAAGTATTGAGTATTGTACATTTAAACTAGTCTCAGTTAACTAATATTACAATAACATTTTTTAAAAACTAGAAACTAAATATTACTTCTCTATCCACCTTTAATTAAATTCTTTATATAAATGTTTTAAAAATATATACCTAATTTTCCATTTACTGGAGGAGATATTACACACATTCTCTGAGGCAAACCAGGATGTGATTTAGAAGTATCAATTTTCTGAAAGAGATTTTAATATCAATTATTATATATCTATTCCTTAATTTAAATTAGAATTTACTGTTAAAAGAAATAATGATAAATTTAAAAGAAAATTTTTAGTAACACTGTCAGGTGAAAATTTTATATAAATCTCCCTTCTCCCCGAAAAATACTAAAAATTTCCAACCCTGATAATAGTTCTCCTTTTTTGCCTCTGAATTCCTTTTCATAAATTCAAATACATAAATAATTAAGTAAAAGACGAAATACATCTTCAATCATTATTTTACAACAATTAAGTTTAAAATGCTCAAAATTATGAAAAATTTTAAACACAAACACCTTTGTAAAATTATTTAAAACATTTTCTTTAAATACTAAATTATAAAAAAATTTAAACAAATTCTTATAATTTTACTTTTTTTAAAAATTTAAAATAAATTCTAGCTTATTTTTTTAAAAAAATTTGCATGTGATAAATGAACATGATTATATATTTTTACAAAAACTATGGCATTAAAAACCTTACTAAATTATAACTAAGTACAATAAAAATAATTTTTTCAACTCACATCAATGAATTTTGAAAGAACAGAATCAAGATTTGAGCTGTAACAAAGATGAAAATGTCATGTTACATATAAACAAATCCCAAGTTAATCAATTTTATTTCATTTACAAAATACAGAGAATTTGATTTAATTCAAATAACTTACTGTGATGTAGAACCTTCATAATTGGATTTTGAATGTCCTGAAAAAAGAGAATTATTCTTTCAGGATTAAAATAAATTAAAAACATAAATGGACAGTTATATCAAATTATAGGGTATTTTCCTGGCAATTTAAAATTGACTCCAACTAAAAAATATTCAAACCTTATTTTATTTTTTATATATATTTCTATATATATATATAATCAAAATTTCTCTACAAGAGAGAGATGAATTAACATGATTAATACTTAAAAGAATTGCAATTGCAAGATAACCAGACAACAGAATTCAAAAGGAGATATGAAAAATTGAAATAACAGAGTTAAATATAAAAATATAAAAGAATGGATGCTACAGTATTATCAACATTACTGACTTAGGATCAGCAGTTTCCCTACAGGAAAAAAAATCCTTTTTATACACAACTATGCACCATTAAGGAAGCATAAGATTTAATAAATAAAGTTAATATTCCAACTGCTTAAAAAAATCTGTAAAATTAATTTTATTAATAACAAGGAAAATATATATTTCCAGGTAATAAATTAACATAATTTCAAGAAAAATTGTTTGCCATTTTCACATTGAAAAACAAATTCAATACAATTTAAATTGTTTTTAAATGAAAGCTAACTTGCATGTTGCAAACTTAGAAGAAATGATCTAAAAAGGTAAGGAAAAGCACAAATAAAGTATTCAAAACTTAAACATTGCATAAAATTATATTAGTTTCTAAAAACGTAAAGTTTTTAATATGTTTAAATTTGCTGTTGTTTTATTTTAAACTATATATTATAAAAAAAAAAATTCTAAGTGAACAGATGAAATGAAATAACTACAAGAAAGATTTTTTACCCTACAATATTTCATTAATTAAAGTTAATAAGTATAAGTTAATGTTTCATTTTCATCACAGTTTCAAATATTTAATTTTTGCATGTCTAAATTTCAAATTTTAAATACATTATAGAATTCAAATTTACAAGTATGATCTATTTTGAGAGAGGTTACTCAAAATAAATTAAATGCAATACAGGCAGGGAGGAGGAAGAATACTACACTGTTGTTTAATACATGAACATAATTATTTCTACATAAAAAGTAAACCTAATTTATGGAATTATAATGATCTTTACCTTTATTTCCAGGAGCAGTCGACTCTGAATTTAAATTTCTAAAATAAAAAAAATCAATTATAGTTTTTTTACTGTACATTTAAGACACATTCATAATGCATAATCTGCAAAATAAATATTTAACAATGACTCTTTTACCTTAACTAATGAAATTTCCTTATGATTCATACAAACAAACAAATCTAGCTTTAAGAGAAATGTCAATAATTTTTTTTAAATAACAGATAATTTTTTTTTCTTTCCTAAAAGAGAAATCTCTGCATAAGGTATTGATAATGAGAAAAATATTTCTTAAATTATATTTCAAAAACACCAAAGTTATAATTTTATTTAAATACCATTTGCAAATGACTATTCTAAAAATATGATTATTTTTACATGATTATTTTATGATTATCTTACATGATTATTTTTAAAATAATCTTGTAAACGATTTTTCGATTTTTAATAAATTCAAAATAACTTAAGAAAAAACATTTTATGAAATAAGCTAAACTTTAAAAAAAAAATCAATTTAGAGATTGTATTTATGCAAATTGTTGAAGTTGAAATTTCCTCCCAAAATAAAAAATATTATTCAAAAAATAATTGAGTCACTTCTAGACATAACTTGGAATTAAATATGAAATTATTTACTTGTTGATAATTTTAATGCTAAAAATTCTACTAAAATTAAACAGAACTTAATTATTTAATCAAAGTTATAAAAGAAAAACTCAGTTTGTATTTTCAGTTTGCCTTTTTCAATTCATGACTTAAAACAGTCTTTGAAAATTATCTAAAATTATTAAAAACATCTACAAATTAGATAAATCAATCTATCAATTTAATACTTAATGGTCCACTAACCATTGAGGATCAGTTCCCTGTACTTCCAAAAATAAGTTGTAGGTAATGCTAACCCTACTTCTTGTAAAGTGTTTTACTATCAAGAACATCATCTCAGTGTATTCTTAAGTTTTAGATTTCTCTGCTCAATATAGCACTTAAAGCTATGTACTTGTGCGAGAAAAACAAATATAGAAAATTCTTTATCGCTGTGTTATGTTTCAATAATCATTGTCTAGTTAAGACACACAGATCTAATGCATCAACATTACAGAAAATGAACAGGTATACCATGCCAAATATATATATATGTACTAGTCAGACATTGATAGATGTTTTAGATGTTAGCAGTTTCCAATCATTATAAATCCCCCCCCCCCAATAGATAAAAATCTTTGTTGACAAATAGAACTCATTATCTCAAGTAAGTATTGAACCATTTTCAAATCCTTTAATACAGCATTAAATATTTTACTTACTCTAGATGCACAGCAGAGTGGACGGGAATTTTTTTTTGTCGCTATACCCTAGAAAAGTTGCCTTATCCTTAACTAAATAAAAGGGCAAAAAAAGAAAAAGGAATAATTTAAAATAATAAAAAGATATCTCTTGCACATCCATCACACTCTGAAAACTTGAGAAGTTTTGCTATATTTGTCGTTTTTTATATAATTTAACTAACAAAGTTGAAACATTATTGTTCTAAATTTTCAGCTTGGGATACGAGGAGCAGATAAAAAAATTATCAACATTAAATTCAAAATTTATGCCAAGACTAAAAAAAAAAAATTCTTTTTTACAAGTGACAATATTTTATTAAGTAATTTTTTATACTTCACTTTTATTAAACAAAACTTAATAAATGATAAATATATTTTACATTTTGAATGTTCTAACACTATACCTAGACCAGGGGTCGCCAAACTTTTTTGATCATCGCCCCCTATATAATTTTTCGAAATCTCTATAGACCCCCACAATTGTAATTTTCAGGTAATTAAAATAAAACTATATATTAGTCTAAATATTTAATAAATCAGAAACAGTAAGTAAAGTAGCTACAGATTTTTTACTTCTTAATGAGACGAGTGTGCCTAGTGTTTCTTGGCAAGGTTCGCTATATTGGGTTAGAAATTAGTCAATTTTAACTGTAAATCCCCTCCAAGCTCCACATTTAATTTATTTCTGTTTTTAGTTAAAATTGAATTAACGTGACTGGAACCGGCTTCAACCATATACGAACTTGGAAACGCCAGCATAAATGGCTGAGCCATTTCGTAAAGTTTCACATATTTTTGCTTTATATTTATATTAGTCCAAAATTTATGTATTGTCAAATTTTTAATAAGCGTTTTTGCTTCAAGATTGGACAATAGTTCAGTAAGCTCATCTTGTATGTTGATGTCGACGTTATCAATTTGCGCCGAAAATGGCGCAATAATCCAATCAGGGATGTCGATGTTTTCCAAATCAACAAAGCGCAGTTTAAAATCGTCACTTAATTTTTGAACATGATTTGTATATATTTCCAAGTCTTCTTCTTTTATTTTTAATTGTTGCAGATTTGAAAAATACTTATAATCCTTACGTAGCAATGAAGATCTAAATAAATTTAATTTTACTTGGAAGCCTAACAGTATTGTCCGAGCTTGGATAATTGTTACATCTTTTCCTTGCAGTTTTGTTTGAACGTCATTAAATTTTCCAAATAAGTCTGCTAAATAAAATATGGTTCTTATTGTTTTGGAGTTCATTGCTTAGAACAGGATTTATTTCGTTCAGAAATTCTGTCGTGGAGTCAAATAAATTGACGAGCCGTTGCAAGCATACACCTCTAGACAACCATCTAACCTCGGTGTGCAGAAGTAATTGGTTAAATAACTCATTGTTTTCCTCACAAAGTTTGGCAAATAATCTTGATTTAAGAGGTTGAGCTTTAATTTGATTAATAGATTTAATACAAAACTGTAAAGCTTCATGTAACTCTGAACTCAGATATTTTGCTACTAAGTTGTGTCTATGCCCCCCCAACACACAATGAATAGTACGAATACCGGGCACTTTTTCTTTGAGGCATGTAGCAAAACCTCAGTAACGCCCTACCATAGAAGGTGCGCCATCTGTGGCTACTGCTATTATATTTTCAAGCGGAATGTCATATTTATTTAAATATTCTTGTAAACATCTAAAAATTGTCACTCCCTTCCCATCGGTTTCAAGATATTTAGCAAATAAAAATTCATCAATGACTTCTCCTTTAATTTTACTGAAATATCTAACATACGCCATAAGAATAGCAGAAACGCCAAAAACAGATTCATCAAGTTGTATAGAGAACTTGCAATTTTTTTAGCTCCGAAACTACTGTGTTTTCTATTTCTTCGGCCATTTCGTCAATACGCCGTTTTACAGCAAAGACTTTAAAACATTAGTAGTCTTTTTTCATCACATTCTCAATGACGTCTTTAATTGCAGGTACTACAATTTCTTCTGCGATTTTGTGGGGTTTTCCCCTCTTTGCTATATTAAGCGAAATCTTGTACGAAGCAATTAATCCTCCTTCATTTTCAATTTCAGTAGACTGTTTCATAAAACTTTTTAGAGTTGGTCGACATGTGAATTTTTCTTTGAGTTTTTTGAAAAATTATGATTCTTCAATTTTTTTATCTGAATGAAGCCTTTCAAGATGATCTTTCATTTTTGACGGTTTCATGTATTCATTTCCAAAAGTTTTTTCGCATATAAGACACCTAGGAATAGTTTCATTTGTCGGTGAACAAATAAATCCAAATTTTAAGTAATCCAATGAATAATACCGACATTTCTTTTTAGATACTCAAGCTGTCATTTTTAAATTAGAGTTCTGTAAATAAATTAAAATTAAGTTGGTATATTATACTAATCCACATTATTAAAGCTTACCTTTTCACAAGTAACAATAATTAAAATTGATATCAAAACTAAACGAATAGTTTTATAGAAACAATAACTAATTATCCAATGGTAGATATAATAGTAGTAATAATGACACTACAAGCATTTAATACTGTTCACAGTTCAAAAAGATAGCTGAAAATGCATATGATATTTGCGTTTGTAGCATCCAGTGTAGAATTGGACAAGCGCACATATGCATCTGACTCATATGCAAGGCTCGTATGGTTTGCGATGGAGACAAAGGGCGAACCACCGACACGATGCGTAACTGCCGTATAAAAAAGAAGAAAACTAAAAGAACTAAAACCACACACATAAGAAGATAGAAAACGGAGTACTGAAGATTCCCTTCGCACTTAATGCATAGAAAGCCAACGGCAGTGTCGTCGCTCGCCAAGTCATCTCCAAAGGCTCCTAATTGGTTGATGGGTTCGCCAGCAAGAGACACGGATAAGCCTCAATCACTCTTCTGGCTACATTACATACTATGAGTCGTGCAAATTACAAACTGGTCACAAGGTCCAGTTGTGACGTCACGGTATACATACGAAAACCCATAAGGAAAAAACGGGCAGATTGTTTTCTGATTTATTATTTTATTTTCTAATATAATATTAAGTCAATTATAAAAATATTTTAAATTTTTACGTACGCAGTTAGATATGTGTGATTTGCGTATTAAGAACTGTTTTTCCTTCGAGTCCCAATAGACCCCCATTCGACCCCTTGGGTCAGATAGACCCCATACTGTTGTTAAATAGACCCCTAGGGGTCTATATAGACCACTTTGGCGACCCCTGACCTAGACCTATTATAAAGCCCAGTTCAAAAAAGTACCCTATATTTTTATTCAAATATTGTAATTTGACTTCAGACGTTTTTTTATAAAATTTGAGTATTTTTTTGTTGATAAAATTGAATTTATTTTTCCACATAAAATATTTTGGAAACCATGAGTCACTTATAATAAAAAAGTATTCATTGTTGTTAAATGACAATATCACAACTTCTCTATGAAGATTCAAATAAAAGGCATTTTTTCTCCTATGTCTAATTTATCAAAGTCCACCATTATCACATTCCTTTCGAGACCATCTCATGTGCCTTAGATGGTACACGTACCATAAGTTTAGAAATGCTACTTTAATCTATACACTACAATCTGGTAACAACTACTTTTCAAACCACACTTCTTGTTTCCAATCATTATACCCAAACGATATGTATAACTCTTTACTATGTAGTCATCAAGCGGATTCAAATTTGTGATTATATTCCAAAGCCGATACTTTGCTCAGTTGAAATGTTGATGCTAACACACACTTAAATTTTGATGTTATGTATAGAAGTACTGCAGACTAATTATACACAAAATTAATCATAACAAATAACAATTATCACACACATTCCCCAAACTTCTTTTTATATATATGGTTTAATTATACTCATTATATACTAATGGAATAATTGTCAATGAAGATTTTAACTCATTTCTATTTCTGAAATGTCAGAGAAACAAATACAACACCACTTTTAAAATTTCTTAGGATCATTGTTATCTAATAAAACATTTGTAAAGAATACTAAACATTAAAGTTGCATAAAGCAAACTTCTAATACATACCGCATCATGATATATTTTTTTAAGGCATCATTCTCTTGGGCCAACTTTTTCTTTTCACTGAAAAAAGAATTATTTCCATAAATAGTAATCACAAAATAAATACTTATTCATTGAATATTTTATAAGGAACACAAAAACCAGAAAATAATTTTAAGTAACACAAATTTACCAATCAAGATCTTTCAGGGTTTTCAATAATTTTCGGAAATCTTCTTTCACAGATTTAAATTTTTTAAGCTAATAAAAAGAAAACAAATGTTAACTTTTTACTGTAATGTATCATTAGTACTCTTATAAATTATGATTAATAAAGAATTAAAATTTTCAAAGTAATTTTAGGGGCTACCTACATTAATAATACATAAAGCTATCCTAGCAACTGATTTTGCTAAGATAATGCTAAACAGTTTTCAGACATATCAGTATTGCATTTGTTTCACTTTAAAGTCGTATGCTAAATCCTTCCGTCTTGTAGTCAATAAATAAAAATGGCATTAAAATGGTTTTTTTTTACATAGATTGAAGCATTGGGAAATGCAATATAAAAGAACTAAAAAATGAAAGGCAGTATTTTTGGAAATTAGCTGAATGGTATTATTCTAATACAGAAGGGGATGGCCAACCTTTTGGGGAAGAGTGCCACTATCTGGTTTAAAAAAATTATGAGTGCCACTTGCAACTTTTCCTGCAAACAAACAGAGAAAAATATGTAAAAAGTTGAAAAAATTTTACTTATTGAATTTTTAAGTGCGTAGCACACTTTTTATGCAAGCCTAATGAGTGAAAATTTAAAAATATAATAAAATAGAAAAAAGTACAAACTTAGGTTTTAGGCACCAAAATCCGGACAAAAAAAAACAAGTTTGTTTACAAAAGAAGAGATACAACAAACTAGAGTAGAAGAAATGCAATTTTCCCCTGTATATATATATATAATCTTAAATTATTTAAATGCCCTCGTAATATCAGTAAGAAGAGCTAACTCCCATAGTCAATCTTCATTCTTGAGTAAAAAGCACTTATTGGGCAATTCACTGCTTTCTTTTAGATATTTTAAAATGCACTCCCTCAAATTCCTAAATTTCCCAAGTGTATTTCATTTGAATAGACAGAGCACACAACAATAAAGGAATGATTCTATATGATAATTTTCTATTTAAGCTAAATTAAGTGTATTTAAAATAATTTTTTTGCCTGAGACAACTGCATTTCTATAAAATTGTAAAAAGAATGTTTATATTGTCTTTTCAATTTTTTAAATTTTTCAATAAGTCTTCGCATGCCGCTGTTAGAACTCTGCCCTGCCACACTGTGGCACAAGTGCCGCGTGTTGGCCACCCCTGATTTAAGAAAAATATCATTTTTAATAATATAGTATTTATTTGATTTTAAGCAACCATCAATTTTAAGCTGCACCCCAAACTCTCCACATATTTTTGTGAAAAAGTAAAAAAATAGTGCTAAATGCTTTATTGATATCAAATATTCGCAAAATTAAATTTTTAAAAAAAATTAGAGCTACTAAGAAGTGAATAAATTAATTTTATTTTGCCAGTATTGAAAGCTTTCCTGAGTTTTTCCATTTAAAAGGGATGGAAACTCAATTTCCCTTACCTAATGAATTTTTCTGCTTTTGATTCTAAGACACACCCAACTTTCAGAAGCTTTAACATTGGAAAAAAGTGCAGCTTAGATTTGAATAAGTACAATAATTCTATTTAACACCAAGCAGAGGCTTTGATAACTTATTAAACAGTGTAATAAACAACTTTACCTCTAAGAAAAAATAAACATATGTCTAAAAAGGTTATATAAGAAAGGGAAGTTCATTGCATCAATATAGATACTGAATATATTACTAATCTATTTATTTAAACAAGTATAGTAAGAGATGAAACACTCTACATCGAGAAAAAAAATATAAACTATAGCAGGTTACAATTACTAATAGTTTACAATTTACTTTGATACAAATTAATTTAATTGAGCCACTTAAAAAATTAACCATTAATTTTTATCGTAATTTTACAAATAGTATTGATGATTCAGGATGAAATAAATACTTTAGTATTAAAAAACATAGTATAGTATATCTATCAGAATTTCATTTTAAACAAGTGCACAAAAAGAATAATCAGTATATATTTAAATGCAAAATTTCATAAAATCACTTTCCATATTTTAGTTAAAGTAACCTTTTAGAATTTCAAAGAAATTTCTAAAGAATATTGACCTTTTCTTAAAATCATGATATTTTATTTATGTTGAACAGTGGTCTGCAAACTGTGTTCTATGGAACCCAGGGGTGTTACAAGGCATACCCAGGGAATCCACGGAGTCACAATAAGTTTGTATAGTTACAAGTATGTAAAACTCATCCTGTTCATTAAAACTGAAAATTTTATTTATATATAATAAACTTTATTTTTCAATACTTTTTTAAAACTATTGTAATAATATAATAAAAGAGTATTAAAATGTTTTCTTTATATATATGCTTCCTACTAGACTGTGGATATTCTATTGTTTACTATCGGGTTCCCATGAAATAATTTTATACTCGTTACATTAACAGTGTCTTGCATAAATAAATAATTTTCTAATAGAAAATGCACCATTCTGCAATTGTGCAAAAAACACTTATAATGAAAGAGAGGGAACAACTTATGAATAGCTTCAATGTTAAAATCTAAATTTAAGCAAGAACAGCTTTTAAATTTTATGTTGCAAATTAAATATATATATCTATATATATATGCAGTATTTTTCACACAATTATAAACACTTTAATGCTGTACAGAATATTGTGTTTAAGTGAAATATATTTCTCAATGTGAGTGACTAAAAACAAAGAATAAAAACAAATCAAACACAGAATATGAAATGCAACTGCAGATAATTTCAATAGACCTAGACTTTGAATATTTGTGAGAAAAAAAGCAAGCACATATCCCGGTTACTAAATATAATGCATGGTATGATCACAAATTAATATTAATGGGTAAATGGTATTAAAATTTTTTTAATAGTAAATGTAATGCTTCTTTTAAATGCCGTTACATAAAGTACCTATAACATGTCAATCTACTTTAAATATTATTTTGAGATATATTCCTCTAAGTATATGTGTAGAGTGGAATTCCACGAAAACACTTTTTAGTCCTAGGGGTTCCATGAAATCACCTTCAAGTTCTAGGGGTTCCGTGAGTTGAAAAAGTTTGAAGACCACTGATGTAGAATATTTAAAAAAATATTTAAAGTATATATTTCAATATACTTTTATTAAATTCATAGATAAATTGTGTATTACAAAATTATAGTTCAAAGAAATAAGATCAGTGGGAAGAAATTTCAATACTTATGTATTATCACAACAATGCTATCGTTCAAGATAATTCGCCAAGTTGACAACCCTGATTTTGCATGCATTGTACACACTGAATTGGCAACCATGTGCTTCATTTCATATATCACCAATATGATTCCAATAATACATTTGTACTGAAATTTCTTCAAACAAACAAAACTTAGATTTAAATTGAAATTATTAAATTGTTAGAGCCAAAAGTCATTTCAAAACATATAAAAATAAATGAGGAATATTTCTAAGAATTGTGTGATTAAATTTCAATTAATATATTTTACTACATAGCTAGCCATTACCCACCCATTATGCTGAGAATTCCATGATGTTGTATGATTATATATTGTTTTTAAATTATTGATATCTAAATCCTAGCATTAAGCCTTCGATTGTATTCAAAAGCATTTTTGCAGTCCTTGCCCTTTAATTTAAAAAGGATAGGACTTGAATTTCAAAACAGAAGTATATATTTATATCCCTGTAGAACCTTCTCCTGAGAGTATATTTTTGCAAAATTCCTTATTAACAAATCTCTACTGAACAAAAGGAAAATGACTGCCAAATTTAAAGTCTGTAGATCTAACAGTTCAAAAACAGGAATTTTTCTTACAACAATCCCTGTGATCCATTTTGGGGGTCAATTTTTGCAAAACTCAATAATGGATTTCTACTCAAAAGAAATATGCCTGTCAAATCTCAAGTCTATATGTCAATATATATATATATATAAATACACACAAAAAAGAAATTTATTATTGATTTAATTTAGATGTATTAAAAATTATTTTACATATGTTAACAAGTAACTTTAAAAAAAATTTTTAATGCCAAATGATGGTTATTTTACTATATCTTTTGAAAAACATATACATACATTTATTATTTAACAGACATCAGGCTATTCATCACACTAGGCACTGAGCCTTCCAAATTTCTCAACAACATAGGGCAAATAATTTACGGTAGTACACTCATCTGAATGAGCAGCAGCTATGGCTTATGCAGAATCGCACAAAAAACAATCAGGTGAAATTGTCAAATTAAAATGACTTTTCCAGTCAAAAGTATAAATGCAGCCACAACAGCTCCATGAGGAGAGACCATCCCCAAAGCACTCTCTAGGATTTATCTCTAGCAACATTTGAAGCCATACAAAAGTGATTGTCTAAATTTTTTTTCATCTTTAATTTAGTAGAGCCTAATACAGCCACCATGAAAATTTTCCGATGTTGTAAATTTAAATTTCACAGTTCATGAAAACATTTTGCACCAATAAGTGTTTTATTCTGGATTTTCACACCTACACTAATGATACACTGTTCTTACTTACATTTCAACACATTTTTTTAACCCTTAAGCTTGTCGAAAAACATGAAATAAGTTTTTGTCACTTTTGTAGGGAGTTTAAGAGTATCTCTTGTCCAATCAAGAGTGCACCTGAATTCATTTAAGCTAACAAGTAAACATTGTAGCAAGAGAAATCACTTTAAAGTGTCATTCCTATAGGTGGTTACCAACAAATTGGACTTTTAGTGCAATAGAACTATTTGTACTATTTTCACTTATTTTCAATAAGTTTTGTGAATGGAAAATAACTTAATACAAATAGCAAACTTAAATATCCAGCTTAAGCCACTCAAATATTTAAATGTACATGTATATACAGTCATGTTTTTTTTCAATAAATAATTATAAAGGTAAAAGAGAAATAATTTTTTAGCAGACATTATCTTTTAAATACACAGAGACAGAAGACTAATGAGCCATAATCATCTATGCAAAGAGCCACATGCAACTCGTAAGCCACAGTTTGCCACTCCCTGATATAGATAATATAAAATACTTCCTAGACATAATTTTGTTTTGTAGAACATAATATAATAATTTCTGAATTTATTCTACAAGGAACTTTTATAACATGATTAATATATAAAGACTAATATTTGCTTAAGATATTTAAACCATGAAATACATATTTTTAAAAAAAATATCCAAAAATAAAGAGAAAGCAGTTGAAAAATTAATTTAAAAATTACAAGAGGACAAACTGCAACGACATAAAATTTATAATAAAGCCTTATAGTTTTAATTGTTTAAAAAGTAAGATAAGAAACTAAAATAAGCTTTACATTATGAAGTTTTAGGGTATTTTTATTCTACTAAATTTATGATAAAAAACTAAGTCATAATAATATGAATAGAATATTAACTTGTTTCTTTTGATGCGCCCATAGTCTAGCACGATGATTCTTCTGGAATTCGGATACCTATGATAAAAAAATATCTGATTTAATGATACCTTTGAATTCAAAAATCAACACTTTGCAAGAAATACCCAAAACCATTTTTATCGGTAAATATGTAATTGAACGAACAAACTTGTCAAGTTCAACTGAGAAACAAATATAAAATGTAATATTTTCTTAACTGACCATCAAATGACTGGATTCTTAAATATATAGAAAAATAGCCAATTAACTAAAGTAATACAATACAAACAGAAAATCCTGTAATAGACATGTACTATAACACATACTAATAGTCATTCATTATAAACAAAACTCTCAGCTTACTTGGTGAACTTCCTTCAGTTTCTTTCTCAGAAGTTCATCTGGGTCAGTAAAATACATTTGTACATCAGGTTTTAACTAAAATATTGAAAAACCAATTAGGAAGAAAAAAATACAAGCATCTCTATTAAATTTAAAAATTTCTCATTCAAATTTTAGGAGGTTTTAAGCGAAAATTTATTTTACCTTAAAAGAAAACATTTTTAACACTCATCAGAGTCATAAACAAATTTTAACTAAGCAATACACACATTCACAAACTGATTAATAGCAGCAAACATAGCATTTTTGAAAAGTTAAATAGTAAATTGGGCACACATACGTACTATCACAACAAAACTAATGTTCCAGAAAACTCGCCAAGTTGGCAACCCCAATTTTGCATGTGTCATATCTGCTGAATTGGCAGCCATGTGTTCAGTTTTCTAAAATGTTACCAATACGGTTGCGATATTATGTAAGTACCATAAGTTACAATCATGAATGAAAAAAACAGCGTACAACTTATTTATACAAGTTTATTTATTGTAACATGATGAAATATAAAAATTTATAAATCAATAATTTTGAATTTAATATATTTTTCGTATCAAACTACTTAAAACACAAAAAAAAATTTAAAATACCGTGGAAGAAAGAACTATAGTAGAGCACTGATTTCCACAAAGTTTGCACTGAGTTCTTGCACCTAAAAAACAATGCAACACGTTTTATTTATATTATTTAATAAGATTAATGCAGAGAGAGAAAAATCAGAAAATTCTTGTAACAGCCCCCTAACTCACATTGCTCTTCACAATCTCGGCAGTATATATGTCCACAACTAGTTAAATAAAAATTCTTCTCCGAATCGGGCAAACCAAAACAGTTATTGCAATGAATCCATTCCATGTCTCTAAAACTGAAAAAAGTATAAAAAGTTTTGATGTTTACTTTGAACGATAAATGCAATTGAAGATACGAATAATTTTTAAGTGCGTCATTGCGATGTCCAATTTCGAATGTTAAATACAACAAATATATAAAATAAAATATATATTCTCAAATGTACTTAATCAGATATGTATTTTTTAAATGACAGATTGGAAAAAGTACATTGTTTATAAATTAAATTTGTCTACAAAGTCACGAGAAATACCAAATATTGCTTATTTGGTGATAAATAAATAGAAACCGAATAGAGAGAGAGAGAACTCATCCAGATTCATATTTCGTTCGCAATTTGTATTGTTGCCAATTTTTCCTTACTTTATTCACGAGACATTGATATATATATATATATTTTTATTGAGACACTGAATTCGCGAAGTTAATGAAAAAAAATCATTACTTTGAGACAAAATAATGAGGTGAAAAAAAATTACGAATGAAAAGATTTAATCAGTGCAGTTAAATAATCATTAAGAACAAAAATCAGTTGAATATTATAGTCCTTTTTTTTAAATTCAAATTGACGCTTCTTTCTTTTACGTTGAGAATCTTATAAGAAATTTTACCAATATAATATATTATCTTTGCATTAAATATATTTACAATTTCAAATTTAATTACTGTCTTAAAAATTTTACTTTTTTTATCGTTTTGGCAATATTTCTTAAAGCAATAACAAAACTATAACCTTTTTTAGTGTGTGACGGAATCCACTTTGACAGGCGTCGTTGCGATCGGCTAGTCACCACTAACTCATGTTTTTGCCTGTGTAAATCGGAGTAATTAATAAATGATTTTAAAATGTCAGAGAGATTCACAGTAACAAAATCATCAACACAAACAGGAAGTGATAAAAACTATGGTGCTACTCAGTTCTTTGATGAAACTGCTAGATTACAGGATGACGCGTGTTATGGTAAGCTTAACGTGGCAAAATGTAAACAATGCATATAAAATCGGAAAATCGAGGTGTAATAATTATTTCTGATCATCATATTTTGTTTGTTTGTCTGTATATTCAACGAGCAATTGATGCAGGTTTAGTGAGGAATTTGTTAGTATAAAATGGTCACAAAACGTCAAATTATGTACATCATTACAAAAACTATTTCATGTAATACTTGCATATTAAGTTACGTTTCGCATTGATTCTTTAGTAGAAATTTCAATTTACTTATTTTTTCCCCAAAATGCTTACAAATGTTATATCTTGGGATTCAGTGTACCTGATAACATGAGAAATTCATTTTTCTTTAATAATAAGTTATGTTTTTGTTTTGTTATATTCCATCAAAGTATTGAATTTGAATGTTCAAAAATAGAAACAATTTTGAAACATTAGAATGTGAAATGAGGAAATTTTCAATATTTTATCTACTTGATTCATACCACTTCAGTAAAACTTATATTTACTAATATAAATGTTTTACCTATCATAATAGAATAAAATACTGAAGCATATTGGTTATTGTATGTGTTTTATAGATTAGTTAAATGTGAATTAATTTAATGGGGTATGATTTGTATTTTTCTGTTAGCTAGCTTCTCTTCAAATATTTGACTCTTTGTCTTTTATTTATTAAATTTAATAAAATATTAAAGTAAAATAATTTATTACATGTTATAAACTTGGTAGTTTTCGTTTGGGATCCTGCTAACAGAAAAGTATTGTATTTTTCAATTAATTTTTGAATAGCATGTAATATTTGTTTCCTTGATTTATGGTGTGTATGAAAAGTTTTCGTATGTCTGTTAAAATACGAGTCTTGTGATTTTTGATTCAAATCACGAATGAAGTAACAAATAATAAAAAATCTCATAAGATTGTAAAATCTAATTTTTGTTTTAAATTTGAAAACCTTATAAATTTTTTAATTTTTATATTCCTTTCAAAAGTAATGTATGTCATTTTTAAAGAATTTAACATTTTATAAAATTTTAACGTAAAAGAAAAGACTGAAAAATGCATTTAAATCATAAAATTTTTTAAGAAACTTAAGATTTGATAAGATAATTTTTTTTTGGTTTAAATATAAAGCCAGAATTTTACTCTACCTACCTAATCTTTTTTACTATTGTGAGACATTTTTAATAGTAAATATATTAATTTTTAATGCATAATGATTTAATATTAACTATGTAAACTTGAAATGTTTGAGAATACTCAAATGTATTTAAATAATTGTTATGTTTGAAATATTTTTAAAGAGTTATAAGATACGGAAAGAATTATTTTTCTTACAAAAAAAATAATCAAAAATATTATTAATAGAGGTGCATTTGTTACAAATCTCTATCCCATACACTTTTCTTTGTCTTTAATAAATATTGTCATTTTCAATAAGATTAGGTAAACAAAAAAATTTTGACTTTTAAAATTTAATTTTCTATTAACTATTATTTATAAAAATTATACTTTAGTGTGAAGTTATGTTTTAACTATAAAAAAAAGTTCAACAGAATAAAAATATAAGAATGCTGAATAAAGTTTTGTTGGATTATTCTTTTCATCAATAGCGTTTTTTTTTTTAAAAAAATTGTATTTCATGTGAAAAAAGAAATTTTTCTTGAAAGAAAAAAAATACTACTAATTGTCAAAATTTTGATTTTCTGTGTGTGTGTGTGCAGTGTAATTATAAAATGCATTTTACCAAACTAGCTTTAAGTTTTCTTTTAAAAAATATCGAGATTTAAATGATGAAATTGCTTGGTTTAAGTTTATACTGAAAATTATCAAACAGTGACATGTTGTAGTGATTCATTATACACTTTGAATTTATGTAGAAAATAAATTTCAAACTGGTTGATATTTTTACTGGATGTATAAGACAAAAGTGAATTACAGTGTTTCCAATTAATCCATTTGATATTTTAGAAGCAAATAAGATTTTTATGGATAGCCACATGAAATATTTTTTTCTAATACTTGAAAACATAATCTTTGTTTGTGTGTGTATGATTTTTTTGTCAACATGCATTTTAACAAAATGCTCTTGTAGCCTAGAAAGTTTTATAGTTTCATTTCAAATATTTTTTTTCTCGGTTCAAATACATGATGGAGGAATACAATTTGCTACAATGTTCAAAAATAATAATAATAATAATTTTGTATGTAATTTCTATCACTTGCCTGTACATTTTGATTGAAGATTAATGGCAAAATACAGACGGACCTCGTAATTTTGAGCCTTGGTAAACTGACGAGGACGACACCCGAGCCGGCACCCCCTTTCCAAACTACCACACCATGCCAACAGGAAAACTATGAAATCGATAGATTTTATTAGCAGAAGCCCCCTCTTCTTGGTGGGTCTTTTGTGGCTCCAGGTATCAAACCTGGGATTTGCCGGCCACGAGTTCTTGATAGTAACCGCTAGGTTACTGTGGCGACCAGTGGCGTAACGTGCACCCCGCATCGCGGGGTGGAGGCAAAATTCTAAGGGATCCGAAGCCTATGTTATGGTTTTGCAATCCTTTTTAAGATTAGGATTGGCGCCCAAAATCTGGCTTTGCAGGGGGGAGTGAATATTAACGTCGCACTGATCAGCAACACGAGGGCTTTTTGGCGACGGTCCGCGTAATTTTGAATCATGGTCAAGTGACGCGAACGACACCTGAGCTGGCACCCCCTCTCCTAACTACCACACCAACGGGAGGACGTTTGAGTTCTCGACAGATTTAACGTGCATCGCTCCCCTACACGGCGGATCTTTAGTGGTACTGGGATCGAACTCATGACACGCTAGCCATGATCCGATGCCTAGACCACTTGGCTACCGCAAGGGGGGGGGAGCTAATATTCTCCGTTACGCCACTGGTGGCGACCAAACTTTATAATGAGACTTATTCCTTAAGCATTATTCCTTTTTTATTAAACTCTGCATCATTTATTAGCAATATCATTATACTCTTGTGGTAAAGAAGTTATTGTAAATATCAGTGTTTCTGTCAAAACATATAGAGCTGCGTGCATTGTCTAACAGTTTTATAATTGTATCAAATGCAATTACCTCTTAAAGCGTTTTCTTTAAAAGGATTTTCATACCAATTAATTGATGTCTTTTTTTTTCCTTCTGAAATGTGTAAACTATATCAATATTTATGTTGTATCAATGTTTTATAGAATATATACATAACATTTTATGTGTATATTCTATAATATTCTATTTTACATGTATTGACATTACTCGTACTATGAACTTAAATCTGATATTTTAAACCAGATGACATTATTTTGAAATTATTTTACAAATTCATTGAGAATACATTTTGGAGTGAAAATCAAAATTAAATTAAGGAAAATGAATCATAAACGAGCAATAAAAAAGTGCATTTACATTTTTTTTTATTGCTTATCACAGTTTTATATTTTTAGTCATAATTATCAGATATCTAACAAATAATTTTTTCTATATAAATGTTTATTAATACAAGTTTAACAAGAGCTGAAACTATTTTTCTTATGTTTTTTTCATCTTAAAAAGATCATTGCATTTGAATTAAATTATAAACCTATGATCGCATGCAGTTTCCTAATTATGAATGAATCTTGAGTTTTCTTTAGACTTTTTGTTCCTTCAGTACATTCTTATTTTGAAATGGTCAATGAAAACACCCTTTTTTTATCAGGCATAATCAAGAAAATAATCCTACACTTTTGATATTTATATGCATGTATGCATCTTATTTTGTTTATATTTTTTGTTTGAGTGGTTATAAAATACGGCCAATAAGCAATGATATAACGGAGAATATTAGGCTCTCGAGATCCTGCAAAGTCAGGATCGAGAGCCTGACCGAGTGAGTTTGTACCTCAAGCCGTACCTCGCTTTGGGCCCCCTAGAGTTGTGGGCCCAACCCGCGATGCGTGGGTGTATGTTACGCCACTGCCACTGAGTCTATTTAGTTATCACTAATGCTGTAGGATAAAATAACTGGAGATGATCAAGTTTTCACACTTATTTTTAAATCAATAATTCAAGTTGGGCTGTGTGTAACCTAGTGGTTAGAACATCGGGGCTGGGTTCGATGCTCCCAAATGCTTTCCGAATACACGCGGAGCACGTACTCGTAAAATCAGTGGGTCGGAAAATCTTGTGGGTGGTTGCTGCAGAAACCACGGGTGCAGGGTGCCGGAGAATATTTTCCTCCCCTCCAGTCCATGCCTAAATTGTGGAGGTGGTATCGCCATCTAACGTGTAGAAGTCCAACCTGTTTCAGGCTCTGGCTAATTCCCTTCGGGAAGGACATACCAACAACAATAATTCAAGTTAAATATTTACAAAATGATATACATTTCTCAATGCAACAGTTGATTTTTCCAGTTTCATTAGATTAAATATGAATAAGTATTGTCTTGTTTACCAAAACTTCAATCGGTCCAGTTCTTTGAAAATAAAAGTCTTATCACATATTTCAATATTTTGACTGCATTATGAACTGCTTGTTTGATTAATATGTGTTAAATCATATCAAAAGTAATTCTTATCTTCCTCATGCTCAGAGGAGCCCGCGTTAGCCTAGTGGTTATGGTCACGAACTCGTGGCCGGCGTGTCGCGGGTTCGAGTCTGGTGCTACTGAAATCATCAAATACCCATTATACTCAATCTTTTGTTGAATCTTAAACAACTAGTTAAAATGACACTCTTAATCCGGATTCTTGCTCTTAAATAGTCATTCGATTTGGAGTAATTGTACTTCAGATTAAATTAGATTTTTGATTAATGTCGCTCGCTAAAGCAGCACGAAGACTATTGACGACGGACCTCGTAATTTTGAATCTCGGTCAAGTGACGAGAGTAACACCTGACCGTTCACCCCCTTTCTAACACGAAGACTATGAGCCGTGAAAGATTTAACGTGCATCAACTACTCTACACGGTAGATCTTCAGTGGTGCTAGGATTCGAACTAACCGGTCACGAGTCCGTGACTATGACCTCTCGGCTACCGCGGCCACGATTTATGAAGGACCTTATAGGATTTACTGAATTACTATAGGATTTACTGATTACTATGAAGGACCTTATATGATTTTCTGAAATACATGGTTTGTTAAATTATTTAAACCCTATCATTGATCATGTTAAGTGATATTATCTATATATAAATGGATGTTTGTATATATGACCTCGCTTCACACTCCAACACCGTGCAACCGATCGCTATGAAAATTGGCATGAAAATGTATTTTCTTGTGAAGAAAGTTTTTGTGCAACATTCTCTCCACCAGATGGCGCCATAGCACAGCAACTTCTGCACCGTTCAATCAATCGCCAAGTTGCCAACATGGTCGCCCGCCAAAAAGGATATCAACTTGGTTCTATCGCCAACATTTCGCATGTTTCTATTATATTGTAAAGAACTGCGTTGCTGGTGAATATTACAATTTTAACGAAGAAATAAATACAACAGAAAGTAATATTAACGTATTACACATCCAGATATAAATTATTTGCACTATTTTAAACATTCATTACACAAAATTTGTAACAATATGTTACTTTTGCTGAGCAGAGATAAGCTTAGGAAGGAGTTTCAAAAATCGAATCCACAAGGGAGTTACGGGCGCGTTATAAATAAAAAAAAAATACTTTTTATCAGCTATTATACCAACAGACTTAAGATTTGACAAATATTATTATTATTATTTTGTTCAGCTGAGATATGCAAAAAGCTTTCTTTTGTTTAAAAAATTCGTGAAATTAACTCATTAGAAACTTCTTTATCCTTCAATCTGTATTGTTGAATTTTTCAATACACCCGTGCGAAGAACGGGTATGCCCAGCTAGTGTAATATATATATTATTCTTAAAAAAATTACAATATTTTTGGCATTAATTATAGAAAAAAATTATTAGCCGTCAATTCAATATCAATGTTTAAAAATATTTTTTTATGTACAATAAAGAAATGCTTGATAATATTCATAATTTTTACACGAACCTGATCGTTTTTTACTGGTAATGCTTTAATAAGTTTTTGAACTACTCATGCATTATAGTGACCTCAAAAATCAAAATAAATTTGGTAACAAAATGTCCTTGGCATAATTGCTATGGTTAAAAAAAATAGCTGTACGTGACTCAATATTTTACATTTATTTATTAGAAAGAAAAAGTAAAAAAAATAAAAATATTAATTTTTTTTTTTTTTTTTTAACTTTCTGAGCATTTGCAGTTCGCAAGAAAAGACTGTATTAGTGAACGAATATTAACGTCACACTGTTCAGCTACTCGAGGGCTTTTGGTGACGGACCTCGTAATTTTGAGCCATGATCAAGCGATGAGGACGACACCTAAACTGGTACCCCCTCTCCTAACTTCCATACCACATCAACGGGAGGACGTTTGAGCCTCGAAAGATTTAACGTGCATCGCCCCCCTAAACGGCGGGTCTTTTTTAATTTTTGTCTAAATTATACTTTAAAATTTTTTTCCATCAAAATTTTCTAAGAATTAAATTTTTAGAAAATTTATATTCCTTCTTCAATTGAATGCCATTAATTAATAGCGGACCTGCTTGAAATATTTGAGACACTTCAAATTCCATTACATTACTAACAGCTCATGCAGCTGGATCTTCTATTTCAATTAAGTTAGCTCTTGAAATTGATTCCCATTCTGATTCAACAATTGGATCAATTTATGTACACAAAAACCATTAAGTGTAGCAGAACTATATAAGTTATCAAAGAGGTATATGCGCCAAAGCAGTCTATTAGATTTGAGACACTGTCATCCAAAATTCAAAAAGAAATGTCACTTTTTTTAAAAGGGAGGGAGACGTGGTTAGACTATCTGAAAAGAACATGATCCTATTTAATGACGATAACACCTCCTAGTATAGAATCCGAACGAGCATTTTCTTCGGCAGGACAATTTGTAACAAAAATAAGAAACCGTTTAAACGATGAAACGCTGGACGATCTGCGTTATTTAAAAACTTATTTACAGAAACACAAGAAATGAAGAATTGTTTTTTTAAATTTTACTACGTATATACTATTTTTGTTTTATGATGTATTATAAGTTTTTAAAAAATATTTTCACACACACAATAAAATTAGTATTGAACCAATTTTTAATTATATTTTCAGTTTTATTACATGCAATTTCAACTATGCCAATGTGTAAGTTTTTTTAATAAATAGTCCACTCCTAATCCGGTATTTAAAATATAACACGGGATTGCAAACCCTATTGATCACTAGGCTACTGCGGCCACGAAGAGGCAGTATTAAAAATGGTTGAGTCTTATACATCTCAGAGCCGAATTATATAGAACCGAACTTTGATAAAAAAAAATTATAATTCATAATAGCTGAGAGATTTAATTTCGATTTTTGTTGAGAAAATTTCGCTAAAAGAAAAAAGTATAAATTGATTTAAAATAATAAATCTATGGTATAAACAGTGGCGTAATGTACACCTTCGCATCGCGTGAAGGGGGGGGGGGTAATATTCTCCGTTACGCCACTGGGTATAAATATTATGAAAATATTGTGAATCAAGATAAAGAACTGTTAATTTAAACGAAAATGAGATGTATTTTAACTTTAAGAGAAGTCACAAAAGAAAGATTATCTATAAAACGTTAAGAATAATTAATATTTACGTTTGACATTTTGAAGTATAATTATATTTTAATCTATCGACCAAGACACAATTATATTATTATTATTTAAAATAAATTGATATTTTAAGTATCAAATAACCGATATTCCAAAGCACAATTTTCTGGAAATATTTTGTGAATTTTTTTACATCAAAATTTAATAAAGGATAGTCTAAATCAATGAACCCCATCCTTTTTATTGCTGCGGACCGGTCAACGTTTGATAATTGTACCACGGCCCGCTGAGAGTGAGACGTTGATTGTTTCTATTTTAGATTGTTTTAGTAATTTTAATTTAATTGTATTTAAATAACCCCTAGAACAAAATAGTTATTCCAAAACATGACTATAAAGTTATTTAACATGGAATGTAAAGTTATTTCCATGGAAAGTCACAAAAACCCGAGAGAAATACACCACACTGAATAAAATAGAAATAATTGAATGTTCCGTGGGCGGGCTGTCACCATTTGATCCACTGACCGGTACCGGTCCGGGGTTGGGAACCACTGGTCGTAATAGGAGGTGATGAATAAACCCGTTTCAAATTGCATTCGAATCCGATCATTTCGTCTTGAATAAAACGAAAGGGGGTTATATACTAAATTATTCCGAACACACATGGTTGATAATTTCTCCCGTTTTTAACACTACATAAGTGTGTAGATAATTAAGTATTTTACTAATGTATGGGCCCCTTAAGGCGTAAATTTTTGAGGTTTTCATAGCAGAATGTTTTAAATATTTAGATCAACTTCAATCAGAAATTAAATAAATGGGAAAATAGGCGTATCGTTTATTGAGACTAAACTTATTACTCGATAAGAATTTGGAGATAATGGAGCTAGTTTTCCTGGAGGGATAGCATCGGAAATGAAATTCTTTGTGAGAAAAGTTGAGCTATTGAAAATAATAGTTTCATCCAGTTGTGATGGACATTTCAAAAGTTATTTTAATAACGCCCCCTTTTTTTTAAATATTTTTTTTGACAACTGCTCAACAGTTTTTTTAAAATTTTTTTTAGTGTGGATACATAGCATGTGCAATTTTCCCCCTTCTAATTTTGACGAATCGGAAGAAATGCTCAATTTATTCTCTGCATGCTCATTTCTGATGTTTAGAACAATCAAAGTAAGAAGTTATTTGAATGTTTTATCTTCTCAGTGCTGAGAAACGTGGATAGTTTATGGGCGAAAGAATATAGATATGCAGCATTTGTTGTACATATTATTTACACACAATGTATTTCGAAGTTTAACCAAACACATTTAATTTACATGTTATTTACAAATATGACTCACTAATTCAATTTTTCATTATTAATATTTATGTAAACTCTAGGGATTGCAAAAAATTTATGCACTATTATGTGCTTGTTATTTACTTAATGAGTATTGTATAAAGTAGGGGTCTTCAACCTTTCATGCTCGAGAGCGAAATTAATAAATTTTTAATGACCCGCGGGCCACATCAATAAATTCACAATGATTCGCGGGCCACACGACTGTCAAATAAATATTGTAGTCAGGAAATTTATATAAAAAAGTGAGGTTTGTTTTGCAAGACTATTATTGATTCTAAGGAACAGGGACGTTTTAAGACATGTGCCAACTGGGCCCGGTCCCAATGGTGGCCGCGTCTCGTTCTCGACTCAGCCTTAATAAGATCATAAGTAATGATCAAATAATTTCAACGGTTAAATGCTATTTTCGGTTATATTCTCCGTAGAACTGGAAATTTCGGGCGATATGTCAACTGGCTACGTGTGGTGACCGTCGTCCATGTGTATCACCAAGCACCCTCATTACTCATTCAGTCAAAAGATGGCAGTCGGTCAAGCCGGTTTGTGCGATTGTAAATAATGCACATTTATTTGTTTCGAATTATTGTTTGTATGAGTATTTGACAACGTATACTGTGTACTGTTTACTTGTAAGGCTCATAGGTAGGGCCCACATTTGTGTAGGGGCCCAGGGCCTACATTTGCGTAGGGGCCCGGATCTGAAGAAGTCTTAATACGTCCCTGCTAAGAAAGAGATGGTGTTTACAGATTTTTTTTTCTTCAAATTAAAATACTTTACAAACCTGTTAAAAATAAGAGTCCGCCTTTTCCCCCCGAAAATTTCTGAAATTTTATGCTTAAGTCAGATTTTTTATTTTTAAAATTATTTAAAATACAGGGAAATTTTTGAAAAATTCGTCATTTTCAGAAATTTTACCTCATTGAATATCCAAGACATCAGTGGTATACTTTAAATATCAAGAATAACAGAAAAATGGTGTTTTATACGACAAAAAAGGCATTTGGGGTTGTTGTTTTTGGAATTTGCTTCAAATTCAAATGAGGGCCACTAAACTGCCTTCAGCGCGCAATTGTTGGCCCGCGGGTTGAAGACCCCTAGTGTATAAAGTATCATTGCTGAGTTATATCTAAATGATAATTCAACCTGATGGATGTAAATAACAGTCAATTCTTGCTTTTCTAATTCAATCACATGCAATATACCGATGAAAGGAAATAGTGGTGTACACATGCTCTTTTTTTATGGGGGGAGGGGGTTAAATTCTTCAAAACACGTAAACAAATGCACCGAGGCGTAATTGGTATGTTAAAAATTGTTTCGTCTACGGAAGACCAAAAATTATGTCAAGGTTGAGTTTGAACACGCAAAATTAAACCTTGTGTTCGCCACTGTAGGGAAAGAGAAAAACATCCCGTACTAATTTTATATCAGGAAGATAAAATAATCTTTTAAAATGCTCAATAAAACAATATCTTTATTAAAATCTTTTGATTAATTTTTATCATCAAAATATTGAAAAATGTGCGTATTTATTTGCTTTGCATTTATTTTAACTCTCAAGCATAACAAAATTTCTTTGAAAAATTTATTTCAATTTGAAATATTATATTCAATGTGTACTTCACAATTATTTTACTTAATTGAAAATTTATATGTTAAGTATGTAGTGTAGAATAACAATAAAAAATATTTTTGAAACAGAGAAGGTGGAAAACAAACTATGATCCTGAGAAAAATTTTGATTGTGAGCTAACTTTCTCAGTTATAGGTTAAAAAAATGCATAAAATTATTTTTCATTGGATTTTAATCTAAATAAATGCATTTAAACTGAACTTTTTGTTATGAAACAGAGTAAAGCTCTTTATGCTCTGAAAGTGTGTGTGTGGGGGGGGGGGACGAGTTGGAATTTCTACAGAGCTTGACATTTATATAAAATTATTTTATTTAATATGAGAAGGGATAATGTACAAAATAAAACGCATTTTTATTAGTTGAAAAAATTAATAGAGAACAGCATAGTAATGTTTAACACATTTTGTATAATTTTATTCACAAATAACTAAGATTATATTTTAAGTTATGAAAGATGCAAAAGCAGCAAAATGCCATTAACTATCGTGTTTTAAGGAATAAATGTAATTTTCTTTTGCCTACAGATATTTTAATTACGATTTTAAAGCTCTACTCTTGATATTTTTTCAAATTGCAGACCACTGTGAAAAGATAGTTTAATTATAATAATTTTAAATTATATTTTGTTTTTGAAATTAAATGATTTTTAATAGATTATATGTTTTTAACATCAAATGTTTTTTGGACAATTAATAATTTTTAGACTTGTTTTAAAATATTTCTTTAAAATCTAGATTTATGTGTGGAGAATTTTAAAATTTTCGAACTCTTAATTTATAAAGCTATTCTATTCGACATACCTTATTAATGGAAAATCCTTCATATTTGATACTTACAAGCTTGATATTTTAATAATACGAAATTTATACAAAATTAAGTGCATTTGAAAATCTTGAAATTTTAATAGTGTTGGAGCTTCAAAAATAACCATTAAATGCACCTTTAAAGCTTCACGCATTTGAATGACAATGATGTAGAAATATCGTTTGAAATTACAGTACGTACCTGATTTATTCATCCAAAAAATTACTGCAATAACTTTCTTTTCTATGCAAAATATCAGTTCTATTGTATTTAAATTTTTTGGCAAAAGTTGGAAGAAACCAACCCAGTCTATGATATTCAGTTACTATTCTTTTACAAGAGAAGGAAGAACACATCCTCTTTACGTTGTGTATACCTCTATCTTTGTTTCCCCAATGGAAATGAAAAATGGTATTTAAAATCCAATCCAACAGGAAATGAAAGCAAAAATAACAACGAATAGACAGGCAGCGGTAACACGTGGAACTCCCCGCCGTAGCTAGAATTCGGAAACAAACGCATGCGCATACGGGAATCTATTGTTGACTGAACCGGCAGCTGGAATATTGCTGTCAGCTTGTGTTAATGGTAAATATAGCTTTAAATGAAAAGGGAAACTAAGGTTGATGCCGAAGATGGGAGTACTTAACGAGGATTCTGAGAGTTCGAGAAGTGGAAGCAATGATTCTACACCTGTGGTGAAAGCGGGCAAAAAGTTCGAAATTCAACGAGTGGAGAAGACGCCTGAAAGCAATGAGAATACGATTTCAGTGCAAGTCCCGTGTGAAACTTGTGAGAAAGAAGCGAGTGATCTATCGAATGCGTTGCAGTCACTACTCAAAGGTACAATGCCAGGATATTTTTTCTCTCGAAATCGACAATAAAGAATAATGTTAAGTTTTGTTTTGTATACTATACAACTTTCAAGTCATGAAAGTTGAATGGAAAGTTTTGAACGGGATAGTTTTTAAAACAGGACTTTTGTTGCCCTTGATCAGTGACCAATATAAAGACATTTAGAGGCACATATGGAGTTGCGTTTTCATATTCCAGTTGATTTTTAAAATATTAATCTGATAATATATGAATGTTTTCAACGCTTAGAATATCTATGTTAAATTAAATTTACATTTATGTGGAAAATTTATTTTACGCCTATTTTATGAAATTTATTTTACCTGTACGACCGTTAAAAAAAATTTGTCTGATGTTTTCTTTTTTTCTGTTCGAATTATGTGCATTCTTTAAGTGGAATATTTATGTGATATTCTTTTGGTAGCAAAAAAAATTTTTTTTTTGGATATTAATAAAAACAAATGCTGACCTTTAAAAAATTAACTCAAATCAATAAAATATTAATTTGAATGAAAGGGGCGGATAACGTTTTCTCGTGCAAATATTGTGCAATGTTTATTTATTCAGCTGTAATGCTTATTATGCAAACTTGACTAATTAAAAATTTTTTAACTTTCAATATTTGATTTGATTAAAAATTAGAACTACCTTAACATTTTAAAATTATTTAGAAATTTTGTTTTCATTTACCTGTTTAAGAATATTAATACTTGTAATTTTTTTTTCTTTTGAACGAACTTATTTTGTGGATTCATTCTAAGTAAAATTGATTTATTAATTATCTTATATGTATATTCTTTTAGAAAATTAACGTTTTATCTCTTATTTTATTAGATCATAGAGATGGAGAACCTATCGTTTCTGATGGAAATCTTTCAAGTTATGAAAAAAATTTATACCTCTATCATGTAAGTATTTTTTAAATTAACCTTTCAAAAAGAGAGAAAGACTTGTAAATTTCACAAGATACTTTTACTTAAAGAAACTTCTCTAATTTTAATTATAAAAAAAATTTACTTCACATGTCTTTTGTCTCCATTTAAAATTCATTTTGAAGTCATCAGAAATTTGTAAATATTATTGTTTCAATTGACATTTTTTTACCTGTAATTTTATTATTTGGAATTTTTTCATCAGAGGGCTTTAAATATTTTAAATGGTTATATATTTTTGGGGGAAAAAATAATTATTTAGAAAAATAATTTTCTGGCTATACTTATAGTTTTTATTTAGAAAAGAAATGTACTTTTAGTTTTAAAAAAAATACTGTTGATTCTTTATATAGGAGGAAATGCCAGAGAGACCTCGAGTTGCAACTTTATTGAACTCTTTAGCTAATTATAATGTTGCTATTCCCAGTGTTTCAGAAAATGCAGTTTCTGCTCCTAAGGTAAAATGTTTTTAATTTACTTTTTTCAAATTTCTTATTTTATATTTTGGCTGACATGTAGAAAAGAAGCATCAATATGATTTTTTTTGTCTAATCTTATCAATATATTATTAAATTATTTGTTTTGAAAAAGAGAATATTTTTGTTTCCTGAGAAAATTTATTACTAGATAGATGTATTATTGATTAAAAATCTGATCCCCAAAGGCATTTCTCATTTCTCTTCCCCTTCCCTAAGTTTTGGGTTATATTTATAAAATTTATTTTTAGTTACTTTCCAGAAATTTACAATTTTACAAAAGTATAAATTATTTGCAAGAATTTATATTTTGATGTTCTAGATTTTAAAAAAAATGCTATATTTTCTGTTTTAGTTTTTATGTTAATATACTTCTGCTATAAATTCATGATAGCCATTAAAAATTAAATAATTGGTTAAGATAAATTTGTTTTTAAAATTTTCTGTAAACTTAAATTTTATCGATCTGCATTAAAAGTTTTCATAGGTCTGTTAGGGGGGGGGGTCTTTTCCCCCAACTCTTTGTAGCTCTTTAGCAAAAGTATTGTGGATAAGAGATGGTATCTTTTCCCTTTAGATTACAGAACGTTCTTTATTTTACTCTTAGTTAACTCTACACAAAATGTTTCTTTTTCATTATCACTACCACAGTATCAGCAGTCTTAGATTAATTTTGAGTAGTAAGAAGCAATGTTTTAGTTTAATTTTGTTAATGAAATTGATATTTTAAAAGTAATTTTTTTTGTACTGATTAGTGTTTTTCTTTCTCCTAGAAAGCTAACTTGGGTACAATTGCAGGTGTTTACTTACCATGCATACAAAATATATTGGGTGTTATATTTTTCATTCGTATGGGCTGGATTGTTGGGACTGCTGGTGTCCCTTTGGCTTTCCTTGTAGTTTTTTTATCCTGTTGTGTTGTAAGTATAATTCACAACATTTTTTTTGGAATAATAGTATAAAATGATCATGGCATATTATTTTATTTTTGAACAATTTGTTCTGATGATAAACATTTAATTTTTTTTAAATGCTTTTATGATCAAAATACATTTTTTTAAAGAGTAGTTGTATTAACAGCTATAAAAAAAATATCTAAACAAAAATGGTAAAATTTTTTTTTTTGTTTTTTAAATTGCATTTATATTTAGTATGTAAATCTTATTATGCATTAAAAAATAGAAAATTATTTATATTTTAAAGATTTCCTCAGTAAAGCATTATTAATGCTATTAAAACTGATAGTAATACAATATTTGACTTTAAATAAATTCTTATATGTGAGCTCATTTTAATTGTTGTACCTGTTAACAATATTCAATTTGGTATTTAAAATCTTTCTTTTTATACAGACCTTTACAACATGTATATCTTTAAGTGCCATAGCTACAAATGGTATTGTACCTGGTAAGTTCTTTTAAATTTTTGTAATATTTGATATTTTATGCATTTGTAATCTTTTTCTTTTAATGTCATAACTAAATTATATATATTTTTCCTATTATTTTCCAGACATTTCCCATCATTGAAATTAATATTCTAATTTTCTACTATTAAAATTAACCGTATCACAGAATTTTGAATTGATTTTTTTTCATTATATCAATTTTTTACTTTCTTTGAATGATCTAATTTTAACATTGATTGCCCCTTTTTTATATCTTTATTTAGAATTTTGCATTCTCCTTAATTTGGTTTTAATTTTGAGTAAAGTTAGTGATATGATGCATTGATTTTATGCAAGTTTTTTTTAGTTTAAAAAGTTTAAATGAAAATAGTTATTCATGTATCAACTACCATAATTGTATTTTTCTTTGAAACTATTAACATTGAAAACTTCCATTTAAACATAATTATTTTTGAAGTAAAACTTCTTTACGCATGCTTGACTTGCTGGTGAATGGGTGACAAAAGTGTTCGGAAAAGTGTAATCCTGTAAGGCTAACGGACGCACGCTTGACTTGGTGAGTGAGTGAGTTATAGCGAGTGAACAGATACACGCTTGACTTGGTGAGGGAGTGAGTGGGTGGGTGAGTGAGAGGGCAGAGTGGGTGAGTGAGTGAATGAGTGTGAGTGAGCAAGCAAATGGACGCATGCTTGACTTGTTGAGTGAGTGAGCGAGCAAACGGACACACGCTCGACTTGGTGAGCGAGTGAGGGAGGGAGTGGGCGAGTAGGTAGGTAGGTAGGTGGGTGAGAGGGGAGTGAGTGGGAGAGAGGGTGAGTGGGTGGCTGAGTGAGTGAGGGAGCAAACAGATGCACGCTTGACTTGGTGAGTGAGTGTGTGGGAGGAGTGAGTGAGTGGGTGGGTGAGTGAGCGAGTGAATGGGTGTGTGAGCAAGTGAATGGATGCACGCTTGACTTGGTGAGTGAGTGAGCAAAGGGATGCACGCTTGACTTGGTGAGTGAGTGAGCAAAGGACTTGGTGAGTGAGTGAGCACGGCACGCTTGACTTGATGAGTGAGTGAGCGAACAAACGGACGCACAAATGAACAAATGACGCTTGACTTGTTGAGTGAGTGGGGGAGTAAGGGAGTGGATAAATGAGTGTGTGGGAGAGTGAGTGAGTGAGTACGTGGATGCGTGCATGCATTCCCTCAGATTGGACTTGTGGCTTTTATACCCTAATATCCTATTAATAATTAAGGTGTCATCACCTACTGCAATTATCAAGGTATTAGTCTTTTGAAAAGGAAAATCTTCGTTGAACACATTGTCAACAATAAGGAGAAGGATTCTTGATTTCATGAATGACAGAAAATAGTTGTCCATGTTTACTTTCAATTGCCAAAATCTCAGAAAACACGTGTCGGACTTGAGCAAACCTGTAATTGATTCAAGCAATATTTTGTTTTTATCAGAAACCTGTTCAAATGACAGTGAAAATGTTGACATCCCGAATTTTAATTGTATTGTGAGATTTAAGCTTAAAAATGTTGGCAATTTACCAGAAATCGAATGATGCCTCGAATATAGCAACTTCGAACATGGACATTTTATTATGATACATTTGTTAAATCGTTATTGGTAAATCATCAATTGGTGATATATGTGCTGCTCACTGTGTTTTGGATGATGGAACAAACATCATAATGGTAGTTGTTTACATTTCGCCCAATAGCACAGTTAACAATATTATAAAGTATTTTTATAAAAGATTTATGACTCATGGTCAAGTACGCTCTGAAGAATTAGGAGAAAACTATCATACATTGCCTCTAAATTTAGCAGGAGATTTCAATGTTAATTTCGTATCTGAAGATGGACAACTCTTGGTAAACTTTCTACAAGATAAATTAGGGCTACAAATGAATAAAATGAATAATAACTGAAATGAGCCTACTACAAGAGATGGAACAACAATCGATGCAGTTTTCTCTAGATGCCTTTTTAATTTTCATTTGAAAACATATGTATCTTAATTTCTTATACTATAAGCCTATTGTCTCGATCTTACTATCAACCACAGTAATTACTGATGTATCCAATAATGAATAAAAATAAAAATCTATTCAACAATATTTATTTATTGATCAAAACCCATAATAAATTTAAATATTTGTAGAAAATTAATATATGGTTCTGAATATACATGTATATATTATACATATATAAACATGTATACATACATACATATAGGTGGAGCTAAAGAAGTTTTGCTTCAGTCGTGTGGCCTAAAACATACTCGTTTTTTTTTTTAAAGTTAGCTTAACCAAGTTTTATTCTTTAGGAGTGTGCAAATAGTGGTCCACAGAGAGTTTTTTTGCTGCCTGCCAAGACAGTCAGAAAACCAAATAAAGAGAAAATCCTCTCTATATTTGGGTTGACATGTATTTATGAACAAAGTTTAAATGCATGTTTGAAAATCAACAAGCGTAAATATAGTTGCTGACAAGTGCCAAGTTGGTTGACATTAACTTTGCAAACTGTAATGAGAATTTTAATAATTTCTCATTCCTTAATTTCAGAAAAATTGTTGAAAAGTGTAATAGGATACATCTGTCTTATTAAACTGATTCTAAAATTAAATGTTCTTGCAGCTATGGATATGAAGTAAGCATAATAAATAAATTGAATAAAACCAACACTATTTTATGTATACTTCTTGATTTTTATGGAACAATTTATATGTTTTTAGATGCAAAGTTAACTAATGAATGCAATCATTTAAAAAAGTGTTTGCCCTCCGGTATCCTTAACGTGACCATTTATTCTTTGACTCAAAATGGGACATTATTTTGTTTAGGTCAATTAACAGGTATACATTGAAAAAAAACCCCACTTTTTTAAAGTTATTAATTCAGAAAAAGTTAGCTTAAAAGTTACGAATTAAAAATATACCCCAAATGTTTAGTTATATTTATATTTATCAGAGGAACAAATTTGCTTTAATATAGCTGGTGAAGATTTTAAGTAAGAATGAAGCTCTTGGAACGTTTTTTTTATATTCACCTTAATTATCAACATCACCTTTAGAACTGTGTTGTGATTTGTTATATACTTCCACACCAACAATGAGTTTCCAATGGAAACATTTAGATCATTTTTATTCGGTTACTTTTTGTGATATAATGTAGTTAGAAATTAATGAAAATTCGTCAAAAACTTCTGTATCTTTATTACAGTCAATATACTCCTTTTCAATTAATACATCCAGAGTTTTTAAACGTCTTCCCATGCGGGGACCTTTTTTAAATCTGCCCAATAAAATATCTCCATTACTTTGGTAAGAAAGCAAGTTCACTGCTCCAGATATTTATGGCTTAATTTATAAAATTCTGTAGCCGTCCTTTTCACAAACTCTTCATCTATATAAGTACCATTATCTTTTGATTTCACCATTAATTGACGGACCGTAAATGGAAGAGACTGATTGGTCTGTTTCTGAGTCAAATTGTCTTTTAGTTGATTGATTTCCTTTGCAGCTTCAACTGCTGATACAGTCTGACCTTCAAGTTTCAAAACAGTTTTCCGAACAGCTTTGTGCGGTTTACGAAAACGGGACAATTTTGCGTCCCAGAGTTCATTTCGGGGACACCGGGACTCGTCTGTATAAAAAGGGACGGTCCCGTTCAAAACGAGACGTCTGGTCACGTTAGGTATCCTCCTATTCCACATTTGTCCACTCAAGCTAAAACAGTTGCCCACCCCTCTTTACTAAATTCTGTTCTAGTATTTTAGGAAAGATTATATGCTATTATTGTGGCAGTACTAATTTAGTTAATATACATTAGCATGTTAAAACATGTTTTAAAATGTAAAGTATAGAATATATAAGATGCTTAGAAATTTTGAAATAAATGAGAAAATGTTAGTGTAAAGTCTGAAGAATTTGAATGTGTTAAATTTGAAGACAAAGGGAGGAAAAGTTTAAAAATTTATAATAAATTTTGATCTATGAAAAATTTTAAGTTTCTACTAGTAGACGCTTTGGATATAATTTTCAATATTTTTTTCCTTTCTTTAGCTGGTGGCTCATACTTCATGATATCTCGCTCCTTGGGTCCTGAATTTGGTGGAGCTGTAGGTATTTTATTTTACCTTGCTACCTCAATAGCTGCTGCTATGTACGTGATTGGAGCAGTTGAAATATTTTTGGTAAGAATATTTTTTTGGTACTTGCGTATTATCACAACCATATTGGCGACATAATATGAAACAAAGCACAGTGTGTACATGCACAATGCATGCAAATTCAGAATGACCAACTTGAATCTTGAATGTTGGCATTGTTGCGATAGGACGTAAATACCTTTTTTTTAAAAAAGGAAAGTTGTTTTTGGTAATTCTCATTAGAGATGCATACATTTTTAAATTTAATAGTCAATCAAATGGGGATTAAGCAAGTAAAAATTTTAATATTTTGAAAATATGTGTCCCCCCCCCCCCAAGTTACAAGGGCCTTAACATATGTAACATTTTGACACATTCAAATAAGTTTTATTAATGTGATCATTTATTCTCCAAAAAAAGACCCCAAGGTATTTTTATACAGGGCTCACTCAGGATTAGCTACTTCTGTGCTTTTAATTTCATTTAAATATAATATTGTGAGTTTGTAAAAATGTGAATCTGGTTTAATGCATAATGTCTTTCACTCATATATTTTCTTGATAACATGTAAAGTAAACATTGACATCATTTGCAGATTCCATACTTTTATAAATATTTTTATTTCAACTTGGATGAATTTATATTAAACTGTGTCATGTGTATAAATTATTATTAAAATATAATTTTTTATATAATATATATATTTACAAAAGTAAACTATCAAATTTTTGAAACATAAATATATAAAGATATTGTTAGCTTTGTCTACTGAAAATTTCTTTCTCATAATTATTTTTTTTTTGCCCTTGTTAAACGTGTTATTAGGAAGCTGAACAACAAGTATAAAAAAAATGCTGTAGGAAAAAACAAAATATCTAAGCAAAAATAAGTATCAGTTTCGTTAATGTTGTCTTTTATCACCTGTAAAATAGAGATTGAGTTATAAGGTAAATATTTTTATTTATTGTATTGTTGATTATGTATTATTATTTTTTTAGAATTATATGGCACCTGGTCTTTCCTTGTATGGAGATTTTAGAAGTGATACAGAGATCATGTATCACAATTACCGAACATATGGGACAATCTTGTTAATTGTTGTTGGTATCATTGTTTTCATTGGTGTAAAATTTGTAAGTAAATTTGCACCAATTGCTCTCTTTTGTGTGATCGTATCTTTGGTTTCAGTGTACGTTGGAGTATTTACTAATTTTCATGGAAAAGAAGGCTTAGAGTAAGTTGTCATATGTAAAATTTTCTTTTATTCCATTTACAGCCTTTATTTGTTTTATGTAAATTACATTAATGTTTTTCATTCTTCATTAATAGTTTTCATTCTTCATTAATATTTTTCATCATCTTCAAATTAAAAGTGAATTCTTAAAAATAAATACTTTTCATTATGGAAAATTTTTTAATAAATAGGCCTCCTTATGTGAATATGGTTAAAAATTATTCAAAAGTGTAAATTTTTACTTATTTTCGCATTTTTTTTTTAAATGAATGCAAAAATATTGGTTTTAAAAAATGCACGTAAAATATGTATGTCTATGCATCTCGGCAAATTAGATTATATATATGCTGTTTTTATTTTTTAATTTTTTCCTATTTTTTGTGTATTTGATATTTATTGTTCATGCTTTTTTCATATCTTTATAAATTATTTATATGCTCGTATAAAACTACATTTTTAGCTGGTCTGTCTGAATTTCAGTAAAAAGCTATATCATGGTAAATATTTATTATGTATGTGGCGTGTAAATAGTTTGAAGCACAACACATACTATTAAAGATGCTTAATTTAGGTTAGCAAGTATATTTTTTAAAAATTCAAATTAAAGCAAGGGAGGATAATTGAATAAAATTTTCAAGTTTATGATCTTTTCTTCAATAAAATACAGGCTTAGTAGAGTTTAAACTATTTTAAATAAAGGTGTTTTCTCTGTATTTCATTTTTATTAAGTTAAAAATTGGTTTCATTTTAAAATTATGTGAAAGATTATATATCTTCAGGATAATTTCACAATGTGTGAATAGACTATTATATATATATTTTTATAAGAGGAAATAAGATGAGTGGGGAAACACACAAAGATAATCGATTGTTTTTAATTCATTTGTCAAATTTCTTATTTTTTACTATTTAATAATGTTAAACAGGTATTGAATTTGCAAAATTTATAAAAAATGAAAATTTCTATATGTGTATTGTATTAAGGTTAAAATAGTGTACAATTGTGATAAAACTTATCTTGTTTATATTGAATATATTTTCTATTAAAATATATTCATTGCTAAAGAGTTAGTTTTAATACTAGGATTTCTGAAATCTTTGTTTTAAAAAATCTTCTTTCTTTGAAAGTAATATTTTTCTGTTTAATTTGAAAAACACTAAGCCATATCAACTAATTTGTATGTATATTTATTATGCTCATGAACACACACATGCATGTGTAGAGAGAATGTGAGAGAACTATTTCCATATACTTAAAATCTTTCTATAGTTCTTCTTTTTTAAAGATTAAATAGTTTCTTTTAAAATTGCATAATTTACATTTATGCTTAATATTTACTAACTACAGAATTTTTTATATTTTTTTTCAAAATATTTGTTTTATTTTTTTTTTTTTTATGTTTGATATAAGTTTAAGTTAATAATGTAGCTAGTATTCACTGCATAAAAATAGCATATTTCTCTAGTGACATTCAAAATTGATTTCATTTTAGATTTTAAATTCAGTATTGTATTTAATGAACCCCAGTGGCTGAGTGGTTAGTGCATCATGCTTCCACACCACAGGTCTTAGGTTCAAACCCTGGGTTGGGCAAGGTTGACTCAGCCTAATATCCCTTCAGGGGGTCAATAAATGAGTTCCAAGCTTTCTTGAAAACTTAACACTGAGGGTTTCACATCAGACTGACCACCTGACCAGAACATCTGCTCATGCACCTCAGAGCCCAAGGTCACATATACTGAGTTGGGCACAGCAGGCTTTGGCCCTCATGGTCTGTTGCACCACTTGGTTAAATTATTGTATTTAATAAATCAAAGTCTGGAATCTTGTTTTGATGCTGTTCATGATTGTTTAAACTTGGGTTTAATTTATTAAAAATTAATTTATTTAATTAAAATTTTACTTTTGTTGTACGTATGTTTATTCAATGAAATTCAGATTTGATTTATGTTATGCATGTATTTAATAGTCATGTGTCTCTTTCAGGATATGTGTTTTAGGTGACAGACTATTGTCAAAAACAAATTATACTTGTTCAAAGAATCAGAATGATACTAAATCATTATTTTTCTTATACTGTAATGAAGTAAATAAAACTGATGCTGGAGAAAGCCTTTATTCATGTGATACATATTTCGATAATCATGAAGTATATACAAAGCTTGCTATACCAGGAATGTCGAGTGATGTTTTTTCTAGTAAGTTGACTTGTTATCTTGTCTTTTTAAAACTGAAGTATAGTTGTCCGTTAGAAAATTTATTGTTCCTCTTTATTTTAAAGAAAAAAAGTGTCCTTGATTTAGAATAGTTTGTTTTACTCTTTCCTGTTTAAATGTTTGCAAATTTGAAATCAAAATTGATACAGATTATAATTTACAAATGGTAAAAAAATGTTGGTTTTCAAACAACGCTATTTATATCTTTGAGGATTCACAGAATTTTTAAGCGAATGCATGTAAACATCCTAAAACATTTCAATGTATATAATTTTACAAATATCATGAAAAAGTTGTAGGAACCATTCATGTGTAAACCTTTCAAATAGAATATCAGTTCTTTATATCTTGCCATATTTTTTAAGGTATCTGAGAATGCTTTAATTCTTGCAACTCACAAATGTATTGATATTTGTGTGTAAATTTTTATTAATGTTTTTAAAACCCAATTGAGAGAGATTAAAAAGGTTGGCTATTGAGGTTGTAAGCATTCCTTTTGAAATTAAGCTCCTCAAATACATTTGCATGTTCAATTATGTAATCAATATGAAATTGAATATTGCAACCCTTTTCTGTTCATTGGAATGAAAAAGACCCCCCCCCCCAACTTGTTTTAGTTATACTTTTCAATTATTTTAACTAAATGTAATACTTAAATACATAAAAAATAGGATATAATAAGAACCTATACATTGACTTTGAAGAAGATATATTCGATTACCGTATGTTATAAAATTTTGTTAATTTATGTACTGAAGTTGTTTTACAAAGCATTGTTTGTTTTTTTCTAAACAATTATAGGCTAAACTAATTTTTCCTTTTTTTTTTAAATTAAGGTTTGTGTTTTTTAAAGAAAAGCAAATATGCATATTTTTTATTTAAGTAGAAATGTTTGCATGTTTATATTATATATGTGCATGCATGGTGTTATTTGAAAGGATCAAATTACTGTATTCTTGAATATTATTTACTAAAATAACTGTGAAGCAAAACTTGGAGTATGATATTTGCAAAATGTGTTTGGTAGCTAATATTAGAAAATTGTATGTTCAGAGATCATTTGTTCCTTTAAGCTTAACTAACAGATGCATTAGTCAGTTTATATTCTTCAGCTTTTTATATAAAGTTCAGAATGAGGCTTTTAAAATGAATATATAACTATAAAATATTATATTTTTGCAGCCAATGTTCCAAGTCGTTTTAGGATACAAGGAGATTACATATCAGAGGCTATTAATCGAGAAGCAGCCAGTTCATATGGGCAAAAACCTTTCAATCAAATTTTAGTTGATCTTACAACATCATTTACTGTTTTGATTGCAATTTTCTTCCCATCTTGTACAGGTAAGTGTGATGTCATGTTCATTTGGGAATTTTTTTTTACCAAATGTATTTTGTTAAACAAGATAATAAAAGTTTAATTCATAAAAATTTGCTTTCTGTTTTGTTTTTGTAATATATATACATATTAAAATGTTCATTTCTCCTTCATGTGTCTGGAATTTAGGTAACATACAAATAATAATAATAAAAAAAATGCATTGGGATACATTTTTGTAGGATAGCTCTTAAGTAATTTATATATTAGAAAAAGGAATTGCACGCAGTGCTGTTAAATAATTAATTAAAAAAATATTTGAATTTTTTTTCTGCAATTAGTATATTGCTTCTTTTGGAATTAGTGCTAAAATGTTTGACATTATGATTTCTATTTCCTTAAACTAATAATTGATTTCCATTTTATGTAAAATCTATGTACAGCATTTAATAGGCATGCTTATGTTTTAATATCATTTGGAAGGCATAGCATTTGCATTTTAAAATATTGTAATTTTGTTTTTTCTCTCCTTTTAAGAGTTCAATTTATTTTGTTTTGTTTAGGAATTTTAGCTGGATCCAATAGGTCAGGCGATTTAGCTGATGCTCAGAAATCTATCCCAGCGGGAACTCTTGCAGCTCAACTTACAACTTCACTTATTTGTATCCTTTTTATTGTAACTTTTTAATTAATATTTTTATTTCTATAGCTAATAAAGTACTTTATGTGCTTTTTAAATTTCATTTTTATTCTTATTAAAATTATTGTATCAATTCTCTTTTGATTTTCTTAATATGCTAAGATCTATCTGGTGTGGTTCTTTTTGGTGCTACTTTTGACAATCTTTTCATGAGAGATAAGTAAGTCTTAGCTGTGAACTATTTTTATATATGAAAAAAATTAGAAATACCTATTTACTTGAATCTAAGCTGTACTCTTTTTTTTTTTTTCAATGTTAATGCTACTGAAAATTGGGTGTGGTGTAGAATCGTAGGGGAGAAAAAATTCTTTAGTTAGGGCAATTAAAGCAGTTACAGGTTCATGTATGTATTTAAATACTGGTAAAAAAAACTAAGTATTCACTTCTTATTAGTTATCTTTTTAAATGTATTTTAATTTCATAAAATTAGATTATTGATAAACCATTTTACACTATTTTTCATTTTCTGCAAAAACTTGTTGAGAATTTGGGGTGCAACTTAGAATTGAATAAATACGGTAGTTACAAATTTTTTTTTATTTTAATGATGAAAAGGGTTTTTTTTTAATTATTGAGGATATTATTTTATTTGCAGACTTAATGTGTTTCTTAATTTGATTTTCAGATATTTTAGGTCTAATAATACTTTTTTGTAAAATATGATTGACCCCTTAACTGCTGATTTAAAAGTTACATGATTCACTCTCCAGTGCCACCATTTTTCACATAAGCATGCATAAGCAGTGTATGGGAAGGGGAAGAGAGCACAAATAAGCAAATTTTTCTCTGAAGTAAATAAATTCTTTACAAACACTCTCAAGGTTATTTTATTGCATTCCCAAGCCTTTAGAATAATTTTACTTATAGCAGCACAAAGAATTGCATTTTGGAATGAGGTATATATACATTTGGGGCACTTAAGGTGCTGTTTGAGTGAGACACATGTATACACCTACATCAATTAAGGAATCTATATGCACCAATTATTTAAAATTAAGTTCTTAAACGGGAAAATATTGTATTTTATCATTTTTAGTTTTCCTTTATTATATTCTAAATATTAACAATTGAGTAAGTAACAATACTTTGAATCAATGTACGAAATTTATTTTAGTCTTATGGATATATTGGTAATTCTCTATATTCTCTGCTCAATAGTTCCAAAATACATATTGAAAATAACTGTCAAAGGTTAAAAGGTTTTATTTCATTGCAGTATCTTTCCACCATTGCACTCCTACAACTCTACCCTTTTTATAATAAAATCATTCTTGATCCTCAAACTACACTTGCATTGTGCTACAATTATGATATTTTTATTCATCGGCATACTTTGTTTTAGTACAATTAGTTAATAATATTTAATGAGAGTAGTAATATTTGCATTGTGAAGTTAATCATTTGCTGTTTGAATTTTCTTTAGATTAGGAGCCAGTATTGGAGGTGGGCTAGCAGTGGCAGATTTAGCATGGCCTCATCCAATGGTTGTGATTGTTGGTTCATTCTTGTCAACAATAGGTGCTGGGTTACAATCACTTACGGGTAATTTGTTTGGAGTTGAACTTTTGAAGTATTCATTAAAATATGTTTAGTGTAATATTTTTTGTTATAATTTCTTAATTTTTTAATAAAATGAATACCTTTGAAAAATGTATGCATTTTTCCATACTGAGTTTGAAACTGTTTCATTAGTTACTCACTAAATATAAAATGCTTAGAGTTATAATCTAGCCCGTAGGAAGTTATTTGATATTGTAAAAATGTCATTAGAATTAAAAATGTGATCATAACTTTTGTAAAAATTTTGCCATGGTTAGTGATGATTTGTCATTATATATGTTCAAGTTTTAATTCTGTTAAAAATCCACCCCAAGAGTGACAGAATGATTGTTGTATCTTAAATAAAATTGAATATTCTTCAATGATATTGAAGTTGTAAAGAAGGTACTAAAGTAGGTGTTTTACTAACTGATCATTTTATTGTAGTTCAAAATTATGGGGTCGATTGCCCTTACGTATTTTAGTGTAATGTTAATTCAAATATATTTCTTCTAATTCAGTTGACACTGAGAGCTTTATTCCTGAGTAGTATTTATGACAGATTATTAGATCAAATCTTATTTCTTTTAAGTTGTAGAAGAAAGTAAACATCCATATTGACTAATTTTTTGATTTTATATTAATTGGTAACACTTACCTATCCTTATTGTGAAAGTTAAGTTGCGTATTTTGAGTTTTTTCCTTGTTATTCTTAATAAAATTTAATTCATAAAAAATTAAATGACTTGATAAATTTTGTTAATATATTGTAAGTCTGTAATAGATAATTATGTTTCCGATAGTTGGTGAAATTCTTGATTTACTCGGAGGTATCGTATTAGTGACATTTTTAATTTTTAACTTTCTGTTTTTTCCACAGAGTACTAAAATTTCTTTACTTTCCAAACTTTTGAATAAAAATTGTGAAATTTTACTAAATATTTTTTTAAAAAAAAGTTCTTCATTTATCTTTAAAGAAATATATATCCTACTTACTATTCTGTATTTATAGGTGCACCACGTCTCTTACAAGCTATTGCAAAAGATCAGATTATTCCTTTTTTGAAAGTATTTTCTCATAGTTCATCTCGAAATGAACCCACTAGAGCATTGTTTCTCACTCTTTTCATTGCTGAAATAGGAATTTTGATTGGAAACCTGGACCACATTGCTCCTATCCTTACAATGTAAGAGTTTTGTACTGACATTCTCATTTTAACATAGTAGGTAAATAAATGTTTGGCATAATATGGCCAAAATTGGCTCTTGGTTCAGAAAAATCCAACCAATTAATCTTTAATATTGTAAGCAGCTTCTCTCTGTTTTGATAGTCTTTAAATTTTCATAATAGCATTTTAGTAATCATGTAGTATTGAAATTTAAGGAGGAACTAACATTTCTAGATATTTTTCATCATATTCCATTTTAATAAGAATTATACTATGTTCACATTGTATTATATTTATCAACACTGTGATCCATACAAGTTTCTTTTTCGTAAAGAACTAAAAATTTTCCAGCATATTATAATTAGTTACTCAAATATTGATTACAATAGTTTATTCAGAAATAATAATTAATATTTCTATTTGAATGAATAAAAATTTTGACCAAATTGGCTACGTATGAAATGTTTTTGTGTAATTTTTATTAAGCAGTGCTCTCATAATAAAGAAATTTTCTTTTAAGTTTTAAACTAAAAAAATTATTGTAAGTTATGCAGTGAGAATTGTTTTCCAATTTCTGTATTTATCCTATCCCTTGGTGAATAAACATGTATCTGAATACTGAATTTTTAAAATTATTTTTTTTTCTTTTTAGGTTTTTTCTTATGTGTTATATGTTTGTCAACCTTGCCTGTGTTTTGCAAAGTCTTCTTCGTACTCCAAATTGGCGTCCACGTTTTAAATATTACCACTGGTAAATTGTTTTTCAAATGATTGTGATAATGTTAAAATAAATATACTTTTTTTATGTATATTCATCAGTTTACTAATAATTCAGAGATATGACTTGATTAAATTATATGTAGATAGTAAATCTACATATAATTAATTTAATCTGTAGTAGTTTTTTTTACAAATTATTCTCTTCTATTGCACTATTGAGTTGTCAGGTATGTTTAAATTAATATTCACACTATTTAATTACCTCATAATGCTAAAAAAATAGTTATACTGTGGATATTTATTAGTTAATTATAGTGCTTTATTAATAATTGTTTTAAGCTTTTTAATTTAGATCTTGTTATTACTTTTGGAAAATATAACTCACTCTAAAAATTGACTATGCTGTATTTCATAATATATATTTTAAAAAGCTGACATATATTTTAGATTGAAATAAATTTGTTGGATAAATAAGCTTCATAAATGGTTAGTTTTCATATTGATTCATAAAAAAACCCCAATACAAATTTAAAACTATTGGCATGATTAATACCTGACGTTTTTCTTACCTTTAGGTCTTTGTCTATGGTTGGTTCAATTTTATGTTTGGTTGTAATGTTTCTCAGCAGCTGGTATTATGCCCTTATTGCCATTGGAATCGCTGGTTGTGTTTATAAGTATATTGAATATAGTGGGTATGTTAATAATTTGGTATATATTTTATAATACATTAAATAAGTGACTTCTGAAAGATTTTGTAATAACTATATTTTTAATACTATATTTTTAATACTATAGGGCAGAAAAAGAATGGGGTGATGGTATACGAGGTTTAGCTTTATCTGCAGCTCGTTACAGTTTGTTAAGATTAGAAGAAGGGCCACCTCATACCAAAAATTGGAGGCCCCAAGTTTTAGTTCTGTGTAAACTTGATGAAGAATTAAATCCAAAGTATTCAAGATTGTTTTCATTTGCATCCCAATTAAAAGCTGGTATATTTTCTGTATTTTATTTTCAATTTTTTTTTATGAATAATGATATTTAATAAATTTTAAAACATTTGATTGTAATTAGTTAGGGGAAAACTTATGTTTTGGCAATAGTCAGTATTTAAAGTATTATTTGTTTAAAAACGCTTTGAACAGATATTTGAATATTTCTGTAAAAGTTTATTCAAGAAATGCCTACATTTTAGATATTAAAAACCATTTATCTTATTCACTCTGAATTAATGCTTTAAATCTAAGCATAATAGCTTATTTTTGTGAATATCAAAGAGTATATTTAAAGTTATTTATATTTTAAAATTGTTTTAAAGATTTTCTTTTTCTAAAAAGCTTGATTATTATTTGTTACTTAACTTGAAGATATTTAGCAATAAAAGTGAAAGAATGCCATTTTCATATAGCTTTTGCTGTACATATTAATTCTTAGTCTTTCTCTCCCCCCCCCCCCCCCGGAAACTAGCAAATTTTGTGTGTAAAAATGCCAACTTATTTAATAAAGATGATGTTCAAAATTTTACTTTTTTTTAAAATTGTTTAGATTGCATTTAAGAAAAATGGATGTTTTAAATAAAAGGAAAAAATTACATTTTCACTAATGATTTAAATTGTTGGTTTATAAATTGGTTAAATATATTTGTGAAAAAAAATATATTGATTTTTCAATAAGAAAAAAAGTGCGAAATTTTTGATAAATAACACATTTTACTTTTTTGAATTCTTTCTCTTTTTTTTTAAGTGTATAATTTTTTTAATTTCATTTTTCAAAAGAACATTGAATGCTTTATCTGACTTGTAAAAGCTTTTGACTTAAAAATGTAAAAGTGAAGTTTTTGAAATGTAATAATGATCACATTAAAACAATTAAAATAGAAGTAAAATTTGTTTTAAATATGAATTTAATGTTTGAATTGGAAATTTCAATTAATTTAGGAAAGGGATTGACAATTGTGTGCTCAGTACTGGAAGGATCTTTTGAAAAGATGTATAGTGAAGCACAGCTGCAAAATTAGTAAGTACTCACTTAAAATTTTAGAGAAATATAACTCTTAAGTTTTTGTTTGAAAAGATTTTGTTCTCATAATTTAATTTAAATGCTTAAGCTATAAAATATGCTTAAGTATAAATCATATAACATCAATCTCTAAACTATTTATTTACTGCAAAGGTATTTATAAATTTTCACAATGCCTCAAATCTTGTGTACTTATGAATTAATTTTAATTATATAGAAATAACTGAATTTAATAGTTATAAAATTATTTCAGTAAGTTTCTTTAAAATCTCATACATTTATTTTTATTAGTAAGTTTTTGACACATTTCATATTGTTGCGTATTTTAAACATCAGTTAGATGCTGAAAACGAAAAACGGTATCAGTCATAATTTTTTTATTCAATAAAAATTTTATTATATGAAATTTATAATGTTAAATTTTTGTGTATTTTTTTTTCTGATCATTTGTATCAAAGTATTCACCCTCTAGAAAATTACTTTTGAACTTTCTTGAAATTATTTCAGAGTCTGAAAAGAGCTATGGAAGAAGAAAAAGTAAAGGGATTTGCTGATGTTTTAGTTGCTAAAGATTTAACTGAGGGTATATGTAATTTGTAAGTATTTGTAGAAATTATAACATTAAAAAAATTTACGATTTTTAAACTGGCTATTATAATTAAATGGCTGAGTAAAATAAAATATTTACTGGAAGTTAAATTTTGAAATGCACTAACTTCCCATGGCTGAATACACACTGCAAATTATCTTATTATGTAACTAAATTATATGTAGAAAGAAGTTGACATTTTTAATTTTTTATATTTGTGTTTGCTGCTATTTAGAATCCAGACTGCTGGTTTAGGTGGATTAAAACATAATACTGTCATTCTAAGTTGGCCCTATGGATGGCGTCAAAGTGCAGACGAGAAACAATGGAGAGTATTTTTACGTAAGTTAATAAGCATTTTGTGTCATTGAAAATTTATAAATTAATACAATTATGCATTATTTTTTGCTTGTATTAAAACTAATTAAGCAAAATTAAACTAAGCGCTTTTTGGTTTGCGATACCAAGTTATCAAATAGATATTTTTATGTTTAAATCCATTAAAAAATAATTCATCCTTACATATAATCCTATTATAATAATGACTACTTAAATTTTTTTTAATACCTGTTTTAGATACCATACGCAGTGTCTCAGCTAGTAAAAATGCACTCTTGGTACCAAAGGGAATTAATCTTTTCCCTAGTAATAATGAAAAGGTTTCTGGTAATATTGATGTATGGTGGATAGTCCATATCCTTTATTTGGTTTTTTTGTTGTTTTTTTTTTTGCATTTTGTTTTATATTTTTTTTGTCAAAAAATCTTAATGGTTTCATTTACTTGATTTAAAACAAAAATAAATTATATAAATATTAACTGTAAAACTGTGTTAATGATTTTGCTCATGCATTAATTATGGATTATAAATGTATTTCCTTCTTTATTTGATTTTTTATGATTAAATTTCCTTAATTCAAATTTTACATGATGGTGGATTATTAATGTTATTGCCTTTCTTACTCAAACAACATAAGACTTGGAAGAATTGTAAATTAAGGATTTTCACTGTGGCTCGTATCCTTAAATTGTTTTTATGTTTTATAAGATCTTCTTTTAATGAATTATATATGTTTACTATTTATTATTTTTTAAGATGTTAATGCTTTTTTTATTTATAAAATACTTCATAGTTAAAACAGTTGTAGTATTTATATATTTTGCTCTATAATATAAGTTGTGGGGAGAAAATTAATGATAAGAATAGAATAAAAAAAACTTATTTAATTTAATTTCTTAATATACTTTTTAAAGTTTTGTTGAACATTTATGTATATATTAGGTTGTAATATATGAAGTGTCCGATTTCCACCAGTGCGTTTTCGGGATTTTTTTCCCTAAGACATTTTTTTTATATATTATATATCATTTTAAAGCTAAAACTTTGACCTATCTTTTTTGATATGTTTTATTTAAAATTATTGTAATTTTTCTATAATTTTATGTTTAATCATAGGATGAATTCTCAAGATTTTAGAGTATATTTTTAGTAGGAGTGGAAGAGTGATCATAATGCTGCCCAAACATCGATGCAGCATTTGAAGACGACTCAGTTAATGAACATACCATTCAACGTTGATACTCAAAATTCGAGATGAGAGTATCGCAAATGAAGACTGATCCAGGCTATAGACAGTTGTAGACAACAATGTCCTATGAGCGATATTTAAACAAAATCCTATCAATATTGTTAGAGATTATGTAGAAAAACTAGATGTAACTCTTGCATTTCCTGTCACCTAAATATGATTCGCAAAGTTAAAAAAAATAGATTAAATAGGCTCCTCATGAATTGAAGAGAACTAAAAAAACATTTTAAAACATCTGCACTTCTTAGCAACCAACACAATCCTTTTCTCAACCAAATTGTGACATGTGACGAAAAGTGGATTCTGTACGACAAACATTCAGCACAGTGGATGGATGCTAACAAAGCTCCACAACACTTCCCGAAACTAAAGCTCCATCAAAAGAAGGTTATGGTGACTGTTTGGTGGTCCACAGCTTTCTAAAACCAGGCAAAACCATCACAGCAGATAAGTATTGTAATAAAATCAACGAAATGCACCTGAAACTTGCACATAAACAGCCTGCATTGGTCAATAGGAAAACCCCAATTCTTCTCCATGACAATGCTAGACTGCATGTTTCAATCATCACTTGTCAAAAGTTGCATGCATTTGGCTATAAAACTAAACCAGGGATGGGCAACCTTTTAGCTGTGCTCTACCAGACCAATTTACTAATGTGATTCAGTAATGTGTTACACAGTAGGACATTTTTTAAACAATTCAATTCCTGTGATGCATGCAGAATTATAGAGTAGAGGTCAATTATTTAGATTTACAGTTTTATTAAATATTAATTTTGTGTCATTTAAAGATATTTCTTACCATAAAAATAAACAGCATAAAGTACAACTTTCTCCAAAAAAAATTAAAATTGTACATATATTATGTATTTATAAACATTTATTGAAATATAAAAAATAGACAGCATAAAATATAAGTATTTTTCTTTGTTGTAGTTAAATAAAAATTTTAATATGAGTCTAGTACTTGCACTGCTCTACTTTCATATCGTTGAATCAGGGGTATAATGCGGGACTTTCAAATTGACACATTTCTGGACATTCAATTGTTAAACAATTTTTTTGTGGACTCGAAATATCTTTCATATGAGGAAAGAATTGTTCCCATAAATATGTAGAACCAAAAGCAGAATACATGCAATTTTCTCTCTTCAGGCAATTAAATTTCTCCAGCAATGACATTGAATAATTTACAAAATAGATGTAAATTTATCTTTAGAGTTATCTTCCATATTTTTTTCTAATTCCTTAAATGTCCCTAATTCTGAAGATGTTTGTCAAATAAGGTCCACTACTAATTTATTAACTTCCATCCACTCAAAAATTGACAAAATTGGGGAGTAGTGCAAAGTGCCACTTAGAATTGTACCACTTGCCAAATGGGGCATATAATGCCATGCACTTACCATAGGTTGCCGATCCCTGCTCTAGACCACCCAACATATTCACCTACAAGTTATCACTTTTTCAAGCATCTGGATAATTCCCTGCTGTAGAAATGCTTCAGATATCCAAAGGATGCTGAAAAGGCATTCAATGAGTTTTGTTGTCTCCAGAACTGCTGACATTTATGATACTGGCTTAAAAAACTTGTTTCTCATTGGCAAAAGTGTGTTAAAACTAATTGTTCTTATTTTGATTAATTTCTCTATAAAAGATATTTAAATAATGTAAAATCAGACATTATATGTTACACTATAATATTAATTGCTATAAGCATTTTTATTTTTTTTTTATATTTTGTTTTTTTATTTGAAAATATGTACATTTTTTTTTTTTTTCAGTATATTTAAAATAGAGCTAAATGGTTATATAAAAAAAAAAAAAAAAAAAAAAAAAAAAAAAAAAAAAAAAAAAAAAAAAAAAAAAAAAATAAATTTCTCTAATGGTTCTTTAATATCATTTGTATTTCAGCATTGTAATACTAATTGAATCAATGAATTAAATATTTCTTAAATTAATATTAATGAGCTTGTAAAAAAATCAATTTTTTTTACTATTATTCTGATATTAATAATTTGATTACATAAACTATTGCTATTATAACTTAACTTTTTTAAAGAACTTGAAGATAACAGCATACAGATGAAAAAGGATCTAGCAAAATTTTTATACCATTTGCGAATAGAAGCTGATGTTGAAGTCGTGGAAATGGTACATATATAATCAGTTTTTAATCTATATTTACATATCTTTCAGCTGATAATGCTAGTATTTTAAAATTGAAGTTGATAAATTGAAATTGAAGTACTCATAAGTTGTATAAATGAACTAAAATATTGAAATTTCTCTTACATTTTGTTTACTCTATTTTTTATTTACTCTTTCTTCTAAGTTATTTTGTATTTTGAGTTATTTTTCTGTCCTATCTTAACAATTTCTCTTACAAAATGAATGTCATTCTGTAATCACGCTTTATTTTAGGTCTGCCTCATGACCTGGGCATGGCTCATTTGTATTACAGATATGCTTATTGGTATACATTTTTATGCTTGACTAGAAATAGATTACTCTTTCTATTAACCTTTCTCGTTCTGTTGTAAGTCTACATAAAATCTTTCTTTCTTCTCTTTTTATTTTTATTTTGTACCTACTTTTTATGAAATCTTTCCTCTTTTTTAAGGCTTTTAAAATGCTCTAATTTAGGCAAGGTAATATATTGTTTTTTACTATTAATAGCAAATTGTGATATTTTTTTAACAACCATGAAAATTCTTGTATATTTTTGTTTCCTTAAATTGAGTTATAAATTGTCATGACTTATTTAAAATTATATTCATATTTTTATTTATACATTAAAAACTTTAAAAAAAGAAACAGAAATAAATATAAATGCATTTTGAATATATCTTAAATGATTTCACTTCTAACAAAATACTGAGTTCTTAACTATAAACATTGATCTCTCTTGAGTAAATTTAGAAAAGATTCGAAGTAAGTGTTAGTTTTGTGATATGTATTTAATTTGTAAGTTAAGGACTAGAAGTATGTTGGTTTCTTTTTTTCACCTGTCTTTTATTAAGAACTGTTCAATTTTTTTTTCCTTCTGTATTTACTATCAAAATTTTTTCCCTTCAAGCAGATTTTTTTTAATAAATATTTTGAATTTAATTTATTGTAGCTATTGTTATTGTTTAATATGTGTTAGAAGTGATGAAATTTGTTATTCTGTTTGTTATATAGACTTTAACTATATAAAATCTATATAACTGTAAAGAACATTTATAACTTGAAGCTGTAATAAATGTTATATTTTATGATTAACAAATGTAATTTTTTTAAGGTTGTTAAATGCTTAAAAATATTCCAAAAAAGAAAAATTGCTCTAGTCTGTGTGGTTTTTATTTTATGCTGCACTATTTTATATTTACATAGGTTTTATAAAAATTAAAATATCTCTTTCCTTTTTTTTATAGATGGATAGTGACATATCTGCATATACATATGAGAGAACTTTATTAATGGAACAAAGAAATGAGATATTGAAACAACTGAAATTATCTTGTCATGGAACTTCTTCTTTCAGTGATGTAAGATGTAGTATAAGTTATATTTGGAAATTTTACCATAGCTATATAAAATTTGCAACAGTTTTTGGTTTTATTTATTGTACATTATTTCTTGTTTTATTATTTTTTAATAAATAAAAACAAACATATGCATAATGATAATGAAAGAAATTTTTTTCTTCCAATTATATAAATTTTTTTTGTGAAGTAGTAGATAAATAAAAAGTACTAAAGTCTTATTCTTCTAAACCAAGGGTGTCAATCTCAAAGGCTAACCTAGGCCAAACAAACAAAATTTAACTTTAGGAGAGTTGCAAAAAGAAAAAGAAAAAAATTTAATATTCATAGAAACAGGTTTATTTCGTATAATACATTATAATAACATGTATAAAAGAACAAAAAAAAAAAATAATGTTTACGTCTTGACACTTGATGTCTCTTTTCTGCTACTATCTTTTGTATTTTGGGAGAAATTTTGTTTGCAGTGATTACTTTCAAAACTGACCCAAGGTCAGCTTCAATAATACTATTTTTAACAGGGGACTCATTTCCTTTTATAACTGAAAATAATTGCTTATACTGATAAGCACTTCCAAATATTTTTGAGTATTTCTAAACCTTTGAGAAATGTAGAATATATTTCTGCAGAAGGTTAAAAACATAATTAAATATATCTGGTTCTCTAGTAGTACTAGGTATTGGTATATTAGTTCCAATAATTCCACAAAAATGTTAAAATCTTTTTAAGCATGAAGAAACACAGCTAATTGAGCTATGCCACCAATGTTCGTACTCTTGTCCCAGACACAATGGAAAAACTTTCAAAACTAGATGATTTTTTTTTATCAGATCACTTAAATTGGCGGCCAAGTCAATAACTCTTTCCACAACCATGTTTTGAAACAAAGAAATTATTTGAAAAGCCTTCAAATTTCCAGGACAAACAATTTTTTTTGCTTAAATTAGATATTTCTTGACAAAATCATCTTCAGTAGAAGACTTCAAGTTGTTCAGCTATCAACTTGGACAAGACATAATTTGCATGCGTCTCTGTTTCACTTTCTTGCAATACTTTACTTAACATTAAATGTTTTTCCAGTCCTAACTCGAGCTCTTTTCAACTTTTCTTGTCTCATTAATCCTTTATAATTATCATATTTTGATTGATGATGTTCGTAGTGATGTTTAATATTACATAACTTTGTACAATAATAGCATTTTTACACATCAAGAAGTTTATTTTATCTTTTACTTCACAGCAATAATAGTCTAATACACATTTTACTTGGAATATTCGATGTTCATCAGCAATTTGTTTTTAGTTTTACAATCACTTGACTTTGATATAGTACCTATAATACAAAGATCTGGAGCAAATAAGCAAGTGGGAACAGAAAATAAAATATTCTAATAAAATATCAATGTTTTTTTCTTGAACTTTAACTTATACCAGACAGAATAACTGCACAAATCAATAAGCGTAATTAAACAGAACATCTTAATAATCTATATTTTCAGCTTTTCGTTCAACAAATTACTGTGAATTATTTAACAGTTGAACATTTAATCAACTTTTAAAGCATTTTTTTTTTGTATTTTTAAAAATTATTTCAACATTTTTCATCTGTTAAAAAGTCAGTAACCTAACTTTTGCCATATTTTAGTAATTATTTATTGGCATTGGAGTAAAGGATTCTGCTTGGTGCCCTCTGTGCAACCAGGGGGAAATGGATGGTGACCACCTCAGACACTGCCCTATTGTTTTAAAGTTTTTTGTAGACAACTCTATGGAGACAAATTTTAATTCTTTTTATGCTTCGTCATCATTTTATTGGGCTGCTTGTCGACTAATGGCAGAGATGACGAAGATGGGCGCAGGATAAAAAAAAAGTAATTATTTATCCCCAAATACCATATTTACCTAATTGAGCTATATTCAAAATAAATGTGCATATTTTTTTAATAATTGCAACAAAAAAAAGAGTATAGTTAAAAAACATTTAGCAAATTCAAACTATCTTATTTTTATTCTGCATCAGTTTTTTATTTTATTATATATTATTGTGTGCCGATATGTTGGCCGGGTTGTAAAAATGTTTTTTGCGGTCCACAAGTTTGACACCCACTTTAATATATATATATTACAATTTGGTACTCTACCTATATTTGTAATAGGTTCAAAATATTGTTGATCATCACCATCATCAAGCTAATAATAAACCAGGTTCAAGAGTTCGATTCAATGAAGTGACTGAAGAAATTCAAGATATTGAACTTGTTGATGTTACTGATGGAGATACAAATGAAGAAAATGCTGCTTTAGATGATAGTAATGCTTCTGGTGAAGGTGATACAAATGAAAGTTTTGATAAGTTACTCGCTATCAGACCGTAAGTATTTTCATTATATTTATATTGTTTTATCTGTACAGAAGTCTTGTAACAGTTTTATTTTAAAGATACATTAATCGTTTTTATCCATTATAGGGATGAAGCTAATGTACGCCGAATGCATACTGCTGTGAAATTGAATGAAGTTATTGTAGCTAAATCTCATAATGCACAGTTAGTCATTTTAAATCTTCCGGGTTTACCAAAAGCTTCAGTCATCAAAGCTAGCTGTATCCTTTCGATTGTTCTCATTTAGAAAATTTTCCTTATAGACTTAACCTGTTAACTTTTGTTCAACTTGTTTCACAATGGGAACTTTTTTCTTCGTACTTATAAGTAATATGCAGTTATGGTAATAGTCATGCCTGTTGTGGTAGTAGTTTGTGTGTGGCAAAATATTACAGTTAACAGGCTAAGGAATTTTTTTCAAGTAAAATCTTTCTTTTTTATGAACGTAAAAAGAATTTGCTAAAATGTCTGAATAATTATCCAGTTTTCAATTTATTGTAGTGTTAGATAAAATGACATGTTTTTGAATAATGTCTTGTTTAATTTATAATTTTAGAATTAAATGTTCTTTTGGTTGCCTTTTTCTTTGTTTACTTGTAAAAGAGAGAGGGGTTTTTAGTTAATTCTTTTGTTTTTGTTCTTTTTAATGATATAAAGTTCCACAATTAAAATTGGCTCTTTTACTGGCTAAGTTAAAGAGCTAGTTAACTGGCTGAAAGTTGTTACATAATGTAAAGAAAAGCTATGATTTTATTTACAGCTTTATTGTAGTTTAGGAAAAAAATGAAATTTTTATTTTATTGTTCATTGAAAATGTTATAGTTAACTATTGTTTTTTAGCTATTTATATTCATATATATAGAGAGAGGGAGAGAGAATTGCCCACATAATTTGAAACATTTTGCTTATATTAAAATATTTTCTTAAGTATTTTAAATCTAGTAACTTGTATTTTCACTGTAATAATAAACTAAGAATTGAATGATACATTAAGTACACCATTTGAAAAATTAATTACATTGAAGTCACCTCTATTAAAGAAATAGCCTCTTATACTAAACATTTTAATAAAGATTCATCAATCTTGGATTTAAGTTTAGTTATTGGTATCCAAATTTATTTTAGTTGCAACTTAGATATTTCTTCATTTCTGTTAAGTCGATTATTTATTCTGTAAAGCAGAGACTTGCTTTTTCAAAAATACTTTTCAAAGTTTATTGTATAGTTAGTTTAAATAAAAATTTAATTTGTTGTGTAAAAATTTGGTATTTGGATTCCAGACACTTTATAATTAATCCCATAAATAAATGGATTTTATTATTCCCGATAGTTTGGAACTCAAGTTCAGTGTAATTTTTGTAGTTCATCTTATCAAAAAAACAAAAAATTTAAGACCCTTGCATTTGTATCGTTAAGTGTTTTTTTCTTCTCTATTTTAATTCTGAGTAAAAATTGGGGTTCACCATGTCATTATAGTATAGCATAAATAAGTTACAAATTTTAAAATATATGTACTTATGGCAGAAGTTGTGTTTAAGGAGGGGAAAAAAAATCAAATTTAGAAACATTAGCCGTAAAAGATATGGAAAAAATGCATTTTGATGTAAAATTGTAACCATGTACTTTTTTAAATTTATTTTGCTCTGCATGAATCTTAACTTGTTTTAAAGATATGGAATTTCTCGAAGTTTTGACTGAAGGTTTGGAGCGTGTATTGATGGTTAGAGGAGGAGGAAGAGAAGTGATTACAATTTATTCATAAGCATTGCAAAATGATTTTACTTTGTAGCTTTGCACTTTCCTTTTTTAATTTCTTTTCTGTGATCCTAAAGAAAGTAGTATTTATATAACTTTTTTATATTATAATTTGTTACTATTTGCTGCCTTTTTTTTAGTTTACATTTTTTAACTTTATTAAGAATAAATTAATGTTTGTTATAATTTATATATATGAATACTACTTACTTAATATTTAAATCTTGTAATCCAGTTTCGTTTTTTGTTAATGCAACCCACCAAATGTGTTTTTTTTTGTATTTATTTATTATTTCTATGTCATTTAAGAGTTTTATACATTTTACAATTAACAGTATTTTGTATAAGCTAAAAGCAAATGAAAATTTTAATATTTATGAAGTTTCAATTACATGACATTTAATTATATATGAATGATCTCTTGATGATTTTTCCTTTCTGCTGTAAACGGGTCTAAGATCTGAAATGTTTTAATTTGGGTAGTATTCTTTTTTATATAAGTGATATTTTTAACTGTGTATAAGTTATATTGGAGCTTTTTAAAGAAACAAGTTTTTTTTAAAATAAGAATGAATTTTTCAAACTTTGTTATGCATTTTAGTCTTTTCTTTAGCACTCTAGCATAGTTATTGTTTTACAACGTTTAAAGTGCATCTTCAGCAACTACTTTGTACATAGTGTATTTCCATGACCTAGACAAAGTTTTTGCCATAAATTGAAACTGAATTTATCTGGAAGTACTAGTCGGCTATATCTAAATTATATATTTTTGCATTGTACTTCAAACTCATTAGTTTCATTTGCTGATTTTGTTTTATTTTTTAAGGCTTTCATTCATGTATACATTTGATGTTTTGGATATAAATATTTTGAACCATATGAAATTGTAAAAATAGGAAGTTCAGAGATCTTTTTCACAAATTTAGTTTCAAGTATTTATCAGTTTTAATAATTATGAAAAATTTTGATCATGTCTTCTACCCACTTTACTCCTGAAGGAATCAGAATACATATGATATGTAGATTTATCCCCCCCCCCCAAATATTTTTGTTACTTCCTTTCTCAGAATTTTTAAAAATATTTATGATCTTAAAATATAGTTAATTATGTAATTTGAATCAATTACTATAAATATATGTAATTTGATACGAATTTAATTCACACACATTTTCACTTGAAAGTTAATAATATTTTAAAGAAATTGACTTTATAAGTAAATATTTCAAAGTTCTAATTTTGATAAAAATATTGTTATAGATACTTTAACTGAAATAGGGAATCTTGCTTTATCAATGAAATGAATTTTAAAATAAAGTTGCATTTTTATTTCTTTTAAATATATAAATGGGTGATATAATTTTTTTTTCCTGCTTCCTTCTAATGTTTGTATCTAAATTTTTGTATTCATACATAAAACATATTGTAAATATACTTATAATTTTTATCCATGCTGGTAGAAAACTTCCTCAAATGTATATTCTAACTTTTTTCTTAAACATATCCCTTTTTAAATCTCTTTCTGCATTTATATTACAGTAAATTATATTTAGATGTAAATTGTAATGAAGATATGAAATGCCTCTTTTTAAAAAAAGACCATCTTTTATCAGCATATCATAGTTGTATATATACACACAAAGTACTTGTATTTTAAATAATTATGCCTAATTTCATAGTGTAGAAATGATAGATCTCTCTGAATATTTTGTATTACATAAATCATTAAATTAATAAAAGTTTTACTTTAAAAACTTGTAAATCAAATAAAAATGAAAACTAAAATTACTGTAATTAACAAACCACTTTTTAAACTAAGTACAAGCACATTCATTCAGAAATTTTTTTCTTGCATATTTTTCAATATGCATCATATGTATTATCATAAAAATAATTAAATTTTGTTTTTCATTCAAAAATAAAATTCATTTATTACAAAAATGGTCTTAATTTTCTTTTTGATATTTTAAAGATGAATGGAAGTATTGCTTATAGTGAGTTACTATTTTACAAATATGTTGTATGACTAATATAGTATGTATAGGAAGTGTTATATCAATAGAGATAGAACTTATTTGAAATGCATTTTTTTATGTGTTTGAGAATGTAGAATTTGATGAGATGACTGTGATAAGTTTTGTTTTATTTATAGAATTGTTCTATGATACCCCCCAATTGGCAAATATTATAATAGACATTCTTTTGTGACTGCCCATGGCACAACAGTTATTTACTTGCAGGTTTTATTGCATAGTGCATTTCTGTAACCCCTAATTCTTTTGTTAAATCCATTGAATTGAGGGTGTGCAGACATGTTTCCCTAATGTAAGCAAGTGTATGAATTGGTTCCAAATACATACATAAAAAAAAAAAAATTCCTGTGACTGAAAAATAAAAATGTAGCAATAACAGAATTTTAAAAAATCTGCTTATTGTTCAATTAAAAAAAGTAATAGAAATAAATAGGCATGTCATTTTATTTCTGTTAAATTACATCACTTTATAAAATTAAAATTGTTTTTTAACCAGTTGAAAGCTTAGTCAGGAATGTCTTCTATATTATATCTAAGCAGATATGTAAAAAAAAATGTTGCACTGTGTTTTGCAAAAAAGCATGGAGCAATTCTTTTGTGTTGGTATTTTGTTCTGATATTGTTTGTGAAATATTACACCTAAAAAGTAATAATTTGAAAATGCATTTATATATCAGAGGACAGTATTCAGAATGAATTTTGTCTTTTTAATTTGTACCATATGGTGATTATATATATATATCGTATATTTCTCTGCAAAAAAGATTATTGTTGAATCATAAAAAATGGTCCTCACAATCTGGGTTTGACTAATGAAAAAATTGGATTGAAAATTCTTTCAAGGATGGTAGATATGAAATAAAAATGATATGGAGGAATGAAGATAGTAAAGAAATACCAAATAATTATGTAGTCTTTAAATGAAGATTTTTAAACATTATTAATAAATGAAATATAATTTAAAACAGTACAAAATAAATGCAAGGTAATGGAAGGATGTGTTAAAAGAATGAATTTTAAAGGAATGCCCATAAATTTAAACAGTATGTATTATATGCCTTGCAGATCAGTTACAGAAAATAAACTAAGGTTGGGTTTTGATTTATCTCATTGAAAGGTTATAAATCTTGAAATGACTGTCTTAAATTTAATATTTTATTCTAATAAGTAATCTTAACATTTTAGATACATTAAATTTCCCAAGCTCACAGAAGAATTTTGTAATAATATAGATTAAAATTTGTTGTAGAGGATTGCTGCTGTAAGCTAATTTTATAGGCCATTGATAGCTTGGGGGGTTGTCATGTAGGATTGATTTAGGCTAAAACTATAAAAGTCTAAAAGAAATTTATACATCATTTCTGAAGATAATCTTATCTATGGAAATATACTGTATGTATAATCAAGTTTCAAACAATTAACCTGTGTTATCTTTACATATAAAAAATTGCATTTTAAAGAAAATCATTGTTTGATGCACTTGTTGATTGATAAATATAAATGCTGTGTTTAACAGACATTCTTGCGTTGATATTTCCTTGTCTAATTAAGTGGTCTTCTAAAAAAATTAACTACTGTGATGTTTTTGATAACATTTATGTAAATTTTTGAAAATCTTCATTGGAATAAGTGCTTTTATACATATTTCTATTAGTTTGATACAAACAATAAATGAAAATATTTTCCGAACATGGATATTATGGTGACCAATTTACAAACTATTACTATAGCATTTGAAAGTAGATTATGTATTGTGATAGAGCAAATATTTATACAATTTGTTATTGCTTTGCTGTTTATCATCTTCATTCACATGTTACTTATGAATTATTTTTTTCATCTTAGTGTAAAAATGCGTCTTTTGTGTATTGTATAACAATTAGAATAAAAAGCTTTTCAAGTTCATTGCTATTTTTTTTTTTACAGAATTAGATTCTAAATGAATATTTTAAATATAAAATTTAACAAATACATGAAGAGTTTAAGTGGAGTATCTACTAACTACTTAAAACTATACCTTTCAGAAAGAAGTTAGCAAGATATTGTTTTCCAATAATATTACTGAAAGACATATCACACATTTAAAAGTGCAAGTTAAAAAGTAAAAATTTTGTTCAGTATTTTCTTTATTCATATGAAGCTGTTTCAGTGTCATTTCTCAAGTTCTATGAAGACATGTATTCTTTTTCTCTGAAATGTTCAAAATAACATGTCAAAAATCAGTACTTGATTTAAATGTGGTTTAAGCAAAAAATACTGATTTTTAAAATTTATTATAGCAAGTTGTTAAAAAAAATTAACCTGTTTTGAAAACAGGTGGTAAAAGTACTACTCTCTGTTAAGGCAATAAGTAAAAATACAAAAATTTATTAATTACATATTTACAAATCAATATAATGTCTTATTTTTCATTTTTGAGACATAGTCTTGAAACTCAAAATACTGTTTTTCAGGCTCCTAGGAGAAAAAAAGTTTGTTAGGAATTAATTTTAACATTTTTTTTCTAGAATTCCTTTTGATAAAAAGTGTACCTTATCTCTGGAAAACATATCTTCTCCTATTGCTCCTTTCAACATATCAACCTATAATAAAAAGTACATATTATTAAATACTTTTTCCAGAAAGCTAACAAATATATATTAATTTTTCTGTTTGGGTTTTCAAATGATAAAGCAATAGTAAAAAAATACTTGATTAGTGAGATTTTCTTGTATCGAACTTTGCACTGATCTTAGTTTTCTTTCCAAGGAATCCAGGCTTTCACCATCCTGCAAACAATGAGTACACATTGTACCATTTTCACCCTATATGAAATTAAGCAATAAATTCTTTAGAGAAAAAAAAACCGATTATATTGTACCTTTAATTCAATAGATTCCAGTAGCAATTTCCGTCTTAATATTTGTAGTTCTTGCAACTCTTTTAAGTAATTACATTTAATATCCAAATAATCTTCCCTAAAAAAGAAAATATTTATTAGAAGTGCATCGAGTATTCATACAAAAAAAAGTTTCCTTCAGATATATGTTTTTCCAACTTCATACTTCTACACATTTGCTATATAATATAAGAAGGAAATGTTTTATTTATTTTTACTAAGCATTGAAGGCCAAAACCTACAACACTAAATAAAAGTTATATTATTAACCATACAATACATACCTTTGTTTCAAAAAATTGATTTCTTGATCAATTATTTTCTTTCTTGTAAGTGTCTGCAACAACAACAAAAAATCATAAAATTTCCAATTATAAAATAACAGTTTATATATAAAACAATATAAGGAGAATATACCGTTTAATAAACACTGTACCTCAAAATCTATCTTCATTCTAGACAACTTAAACAATGTTGGATAAGCACCCTTAGGAACAGCAGCAAAAGTCCCTAAAATTGCTTGCGGATCAATATCTTTATGAGAAATTTGCTGCAAACTGTAAGCTTTTTCAAGTACCACTGATGCTGAAATACCATGCTTTCTGTAGCAATCCTAAAATACGAAAAATGCATTTAAGATACATAACATTTGCTCACTCATTGTTTTCAATTCATGGTAAATCATTTCAAGAATGCTAAAAAAAATTCAAAATTGTTGCATTAATTCTTATCTATACACACAAGCCAGAGGATAAAAATTAGATCTAGAATTTAGTAAAATTGATAGCAGAAAAACTAAGGAATTTCCTTCTAACAACTAAAAGGACTTTAAATTTGCCATATGATAGAAGTTAAAAAATTGAGATACCAATTCAAATGTTTATTTTTTAAAACTTATCATGGTTCAAAATTATAAGGTTTATCATTTATAGCTTTGTATAATTTTCATTCCAGATAATTTTGAAAATAAAAAAATTAGTGTTAAAATTATATATGGTTACATTCACGTACCTTAAACTGTTTTAAGGAAGAACAGCTAAGCAAAACATCTCTCATAGCTATATTAAAAGCAGCAACAGCATACAATTGGAATGATAAAGGGTTAGAAAAAATATGATCCCACAATTTGAGCCATTGTTTTTTGTTAAATACTTCAGAAAACGAAGATTTCAAAAGTAGCCATGCATACACCTGAAAATAGAAGAGTTCAGTCCATATCTCATAGTAACATTAAAGGAATTTTTTTGTTGTAATTTTATATACAACTTTACTATAAAGTTTCAATTATAAATAACTTATATTGGCCACAAATTTGAAAAATAATTAAATATTAACTGCAAAATTGATAAAGCATTACACATCCTTTTGTAGCAAAATATATTTTTATTGTGCATTTCTTCCCCACAGAATAGTATGCTAAACTACAACAAAAATTATGTGTGAATGTTAAGTTGATCACAATAAAATGATTTAAATTAAAATAAAAAAACTCCATGACAAGTTAGCTACATATTTTTATTCACCAAAATAATTATTTACCTCTGAAGAAATTCCATGTTTAATGAAATGCACCATTAATATTTTGTCATGGTAGGATAAAATATTTTCAACAACAGACAAAATATTAAATGGTGGAAATGGGCTGAAAATGAACCAATTTTGGCACCAATTACCTAAAATTAAAGAAAAAGTTATACAAATAGAAACATAATAAGTAGAAGAGTTATACAAATCAACAATAGAAATTGCAGAGATAATATGTAAGACAATTAGAAAAGATTATGTAATCAAAGAGAACATCATATCACAATTAATACATTTATATATATTTTCATAAATTCAAGTTATATGATTTTGTTTTGTAACTAATATTTTAAAAAATCAGATTAAATTCATTGAACACAATAATTATTTCTCTAGAATGCCTAATGTAAAAGAGCATAAAACAAATTCAGAACAGATTTTCACACAGGAAAAAGCCCTGATGTTAATCTAATATGCTAAGAGACACATATATTCTTTTATCAAACTGTAAAATTTAAAAACGTCTAACAAATATATCATTAATTTATTGAATATTTGGAAACATGTTCATAAGAAACTTTTTTTTTAGAAACACATTCTACATTACTAAAGTTCATTTTCTGCTTTTCACACACACATCAATATTTATAATTTTTTTTTTTATTTTTTTTAAAGAACTTCTTTGAAAGAATTAACAAAATACAACAATGAAGTTAAAATCTAAATATTATAGAAAAAAAATTATTTATATTCAATAGTAAAATTTGTTCTTTATATTTTAAAGAAAATACATTAGGAAAACTTTTACGCTTTCATTTACTTTTTCAGAAATTTCGACTAACCATATTAATGTTTTTTTAAATATTTTTAGAGTAAGTACATATCTTATTAAAATTTATGGTAAAAAAAGCCATTTAGATAATAGATATTAAATTAGGATATTGCAGAATATATTTACATTTTTTATAAAAAATTCACATTTCTCAGTTAAATTTTCAAAGCAACAACAAAATTTTTAAAATTCAAATTTTTTTAAACAAACAAAAACTTTTTTTCACATAAAAATTGATCCCATCAATAAATATGAAAATTTGTTTCTATAACACACAACTATGAAATTATTTCTTAAAAACATTATTTAGCAAAATTTTTGGAGAAGTCATACTTATCAATGTTACTAAAAGCTCAAAACACATAATGGTGTTTTTGTGAAGGACTTTAATGAAAGGGAAAACGACACATTGAAAGTATTCTACTTCTTGTATTAATGGATTCCAGCAAGCAAGCATAGCCATTAATCTGAAAAAATAAATAAATTATAAAAATTAAGGCAATATTTAAGAAATTAGTATTTAATTTGGACACATGCAAATGAATTATTGTAATTGTTACTCATTATTTACTATTAATAGTTGAAAAATTTTCCTAAAAGGTAATTATAAACCAAGAAATATTTCTAGCTATTACTAAAAAATGTATTGGTTGTTTAATTTCTAAGCAGTGCTTTAGAATATATAAATATATACAATGGGCAGTTAGAAATAAGCCTTATATTTCAAAATACAGTTAGTAGGAGCAACAGCCAAATTGAAATTTCAATCACCAAACTTTTTAAAGTCACATCTTGACAGTAGCTTGGTTGATGGTAACATGCATTAATACTCACAAATCTAGACAAAAGTGTTGAATGGAATCAAATACAAACTGTGTGGAATAGTATTACTTTTTAAAATGTTATTCCTCAGAGTTATCAAAACTTTATTATATGATATATTAACACAGAAAAACAAACCAAAACAATAATTCTTATATAAAAAGAAATTTTAATTTATCTCAATGAAAAAAATGCTTCTAATTCTTCTTTGCATATATAAAATATTTGTGAAGCTTAATTTAATATTAAAGATATATACTCAAAACAAAATGAAAAAAGTCTTAATACTGAAAAATATCTTTCAAAATATAAAAATATTTAAAAGAATTAGAATTTTAAATAATATGCTACATGGAATTCATACAAATCTTCCCTATGTAATTTAACTTCTGCTGTCTTTAATTCTGAAATATGTTTGAAATTGAAGTATAAAGATTTATTTGTCTGACACAAGTTTTATAATTTTTATCTAAAATAATCTATATGAATTTATATACATCAGTGGTACAAATGTGGGATTTTTATTTTTTTTGGATGGGACCTAACTAGTCATTTATCAAATTGTAGACCAAAAAGTATAAAAACACTAAATGCTTCTGAATATTTTAAATCATTTTTATTGAGGTTCTAGAATGCCAATATTCATTGATTTATACATAACTTATAGTTCTTATTTTTTTGATAAATTTTTGTTAGAAAGTAAAATATATGAATAAAAATTATCAATTAAGGGTTACAAATAAATTCTTTCCTGAAATCATGGTGTTAATACAAAAATATAAACTTTTTATTTCTAATTCTACAACTAAAAATTAAACTAAATTCAGTGCTGCAACAGTTTGTGGCAGACCAAGGACTTCTGTGCCCATCTCAGTTTTTGTGACCTTGGGCTTTGGTGCATGAGCAGATGTTCGGGTCAGGTGGTCAGTCTGACACAAAACCCCAAGTGTTCAGTTCCCAAGCAAGCTTGGTACCTATTTATCAACTCTCTGAAGGGATGAAAGGCTAAGTTGACCGTGTCTAGGTCGGGGGTTGGAATCCCAGACCTGTGGCAAAGTAGTGCCTACCACTTGGCCTCTATTCTATAACTATTTCAGTAGTAAATGTACATCATCTATGTTAAAGAAATGTTACAAACACTGGAATGCAATGTACTACAAATATTTTATCATAAAGAAAAACAATAAAACTACCTCAAAAATGTCTTTTGGACACCTGGATTGATAAATGAATAGTCTTTTGAATAAGATTTAATTTTAAGTGACTCTTGATGGAGAATTTTAAATGCATCAACATTGTGCGGAAGATCTAGAACTTGAGACCAAACAAAAAATCTGAAACAGGAAATGAACAAAGAAAATAAAATTATTTTTAAATAGTTAACAACTACTTTAAAGATTTTTTTTAATAAAAAATATCAATATACAAAAAAGCAGTCTAAAGAGTGACATACATATAATTTCTTAAATATTTTAATAGAAAAAAAAGTAGCCAAGTTCATAATTCCTTATAAATATATATATATATATATAATTACATTACAACACACACACAAAAAAATATATATATATATGTAATGTAATGATGAGATGGTATTCATTTTGTGAATTAGTCATGGCAATTAAAAATCCTAATTCATTATTGATTGATCATATTATTACTTATTTTAACATCTGATGAGAAAATTGTACATTTTCTATGCTTAAGAGTCAAGGAACAGGAGAGGAAACTATTACTTTTCTGGATTTAAAAATATACAAAGAAAAACAGGGGGAAATGTAACTTAATATGATCCTGTGTTAAAGTGAACAGTTATTAGCTATTTTTAGAAATTAGGTAAGTATTTTAGAGAAAGTTTTCACCACTCAGCAAGGCACATGTAAGCAATTAAAATATTTTTTTACTAGGAATCTCCAATAAATCTAAAAAATTCAAGAGATCTAATCCTTTTAATGAGGAATCCCCAATAAATCTATCCAAAATATAGGTTTTAAATCTTTCATGTGAGATGAAATGACACATTTCTAAATAATATATTCAAAATTATGATTTAGAAGAAAAATATATAAGAATTAGAATTTTAGGTAAATATTAAGCTATATATTCTCATTCCAGACATTATTAAAAATATATTTAAAATTATTCAATATTTTTCAGCATAAAAAAGAATAAAGTTATTCACAGGATAAATATTGATTAAAAAAAATTTGAATAGAAACTAATCAATTTTTTAAAAAAATTGTCAATATATATATATATACAACCTGTATTTTTCAGGATACTCTTCAAACTTCTTTAAAACTGAATGAAGTCCTACTTTGTCCATATATACATTAATCTTCATAAAATGGAAAATAAAATATTTAAAAATTGATTTCAGCATTCATATGTAAAATTTTACGCCTATATTGAATATGTTTCATAAAATAATTAATAACATGTCATTTCAATTATGTCATTATGTGAAAAAAAATATCATTAGAAATTTTGATTTTAAACTTACTTGTTTTGGGGGGCTCTTTGCTTTCTTTGTTACTAATATTTTTTCACCTTTTACAGTATGCTTAACTTTTTTAGATTCTATATGTTTTAGTTCTTTCTATAAAATGTATTAGAAAAAAAAATCTTTTGTTAGAGATATACATATATTTAACTGAGGATGACATTTTATTTAAACATTTCAACAAGAAAGGACATAAAAAATTGCGAAAATAAATCAGAAGAGAACAACTTATTGGTTTATTAACATTGCATTAGATAAAAAGCAAGAGATGTCAGCAACAAATACTATAAAGAATATTGTAAAAGTTCTACAATATACTCCTTTCAAAAATAAGTTTGGCTTGCAGTTTAAGTTAAATAACAGCTGTCCAATCAATGGTACAAGGTGTTAGAAAATGATGAGAAATATTTTGATTAATAATGGTATTATTTCTAGCTATCAATTAAATACTCATTTTTTGGATACGCACTTTAGTTCAGACTTTACTCTTTGCAATTACCATCTTTTTCTAAGCTGAGGGAAAGATGGTAAGAGTTTCTCAATGGTAAACCTTTTGGGAGAGACGAAAAGTTGGTGAAAGCACTGATGGAAGTGTATATTATGGGAATTCTGAAGCTCATGAACCGATACAACAAATGTTTAAATGTAAAAAATTATCATGCAGACAACTGAAGGAAACTTAAAGGTATTTAACAAGTTTGTTTTGTATTTTTCAATAAATATTGTGTTTTTCACTTTTTTTATAACTAAATGGTATTTATTTTCTGAATGACTCTCATAACAAAGTGAAATATATTGTTAAATAATGTTAAATTACAACACCTTACTGAATATTACTGTATTATCAATTAATTCTAAAATGATAATAATATTAAATAGCAAATTACCGTAATTTCGCGCGTATAGTCCGCGGACTATCTGTGTTTAAAATGCGAATTTTTGAAGCTGCGGACTATCCACCAGTGCGGATAATATGCTGGTTGTTCACGGTTAAAATCGTTGAAATTTAAAAAAACAAGTTTCAAGTCCCACGTACGTGCTTGCTGGGAAAACTGGATGTTGGAAGATTTACATACTTGTACAAAAGGAGGAAATATGAGACGCGCTTCATACACTGAAGTTGCCGAATGTGTCGATAAATCCTGGAAAAGTGTCCACCATCCGATCGGGATTTATAAAAGCCGGGATTGTTAGTGAAAGCAAGGAAATCACTGACAGTGAAGATAGTGATGCTGAAAATGAACTTTCGAACACTCTTCCCGAAAATATATTAGAACTGTTTAATTCTGATACCGATGAATCGGACTTTGAAGGTTTTCGTTAATGTAGTAGAATGTGTGATTAATTAATATATGATTAATTAGTAAGCACTGTTTTTTATTTGTATTTAGTGATTTATTTCTGAAGGTATATTAGTAAGGAAGTACTTTTTTTCCATTGATACTTAGTTCTTTGTTTCTAAAATACATTAATATTGCCGTATTAAAATAACGTAATTTCGGACGTATAGTCCGCGGACTATCTAGTGGTGTGGACTATCTGACGATTTTTGAAATTTTTTTTATATAAAATCGTATCTGCGGACTATACGATGGTGCGAAATTATGGTAATATACATTTAATTCAAACTGGTTTAACATTACCTTTCATGCCTCACATTACATAAATATGTAATTTTTCTAACTTAAAAAAAGTATGTGCCATATAATTATGTGTATAAGCTCAGGGTTTTTTTAAAAATTTTAAAGCGAAAGTAAGGAGATCCTCTTACACACAAATCCACTGATCAAAGAAAAATTTAGTTTAGCCCGTTCAGGACCATGATCACACATGTGATCATGTGTTTCTTCCTCCAGGGCCCACGGTATCATATACGTGATTGTGCCTTCCCTGCTCTGAGGCCATAATCCCATCGCTGTGATTTGGAATGTTTTTATATTAAATTTTACAAAGCACTAAATAGCGGTTAAAGTCCAGTTTTTTTCGAATAATATTTTACAAAACTTTTAACTTTAATATGTTCTTTTGGCTCCGAGTTTTTTTTAAAATCAGATCCGGGATATTTATGAGTGTAAACAACTACACATCCTTGGCTCTTTTAAAAGAATCAAGTATTTGAAGGTTCGTGATTTATTGCACTCTGGATTACTGTTTATATTTTGAATAAGTTGGAAAAATATGGAAAGCTAGTTTCTTGGGCATCAAGACATTCATGCTAATAATTTCATATTTATTTTATTTTTATTATTCTATTTTTCGTATTTACCACAATAATTTTTATTTACAAAAACATTTTTTAAAAAAGCAGATATTCATAGAACAAATGCAATGACTCACTATTAACAAAAAAGAATTGCTTGTTCTTACTATACTTATTCCAATAAGAACAAATGATTTTTTTTTCATTGCTATCACAACCAGAGTTGTCAGAAAGCTATAAGCAATATAAGGACTAATTAAAAATAAAAAAAAGATATATTAGCCGTTATTAAAAAGATTTGTATGAGTTCACGCCACAACATGTTTAAGAGAGTAAATTTATCGTTTGGGATTTTTTTGGATAGTATTTTGTAAGTTTTGTGTCTATTTTATTTTAATCATCACGACAAAAAGAGTAAAAAGCATACTTATTTTTATTAAAATAAAAACATTTTCTTAAAAATTTGCAAATGTTTTTTTTTAAATATAGCAAAAATTTTGTACTGTATATTCAGATATTATCAATGACAGTAAATTGTAAATTTTAGCAGATTTGATTGCATTAAAGATTTTATATGAATTTTTAACTGAAATTAGGCTTAGCAGTGAAATTTGCCTGGTCATGTGCATGTGCATACTCTCGGAACATGCAGTCCAGGGAAAACATTTCTTTCTCCTTTCGCCAGTCCAGAAGGGGTTAAGAAAAATAGCTTTTTTTTAACATAGCTTATTAGTTATGAGCAAGTGATTTTAATCTTTTAACTTTTTTAATGTAATTTTCATTCTGAAAGAAGAAGAAAAAAATCTAAATTCTTCTAAGTTAGTGTCAGAATTTGAGTTTTCAAATTTTTTGTAAAATTCTCATTTAATTGTTATGGTGTCTGAATGCACATAATAATCATGCAATGAATTTTGTCTTCAGGGAATGGAAAATTTACAAATCCTTCTTCCTATTCCTTTTCACAATAAATAAAAAAATAAATATATTTTTAAAAAAATGCTGCAAACAATATGATAAGCACAAATATTGTACAAGATGAAATAAAAAGGTATTAGCTTCAGATAGGATTATCAGTAGTAAAATTATTCTATAAGTAAAAAATGTACTTTGCGCTAGGTATAAAAAATACTGTGAAGCTAGAAAAATACCAATTTTTTTCCAATTAAGTTTCTTACTCTAATAACAGAATAATATTTACATTTTCATTATTTACAAATTCTTCAATGTCATAAAGTTCCATGTTACCCTGAGAAGTAATTGCCAATATTTGAAACATGTTGATTGTATTGCAAAAGGAGCTCATTTTCCCATTTTTTCTTGATAATTTATAGAGAAATTCCATGTTCTTTACACTGAATACCTGTATTTCACCATCTGAACTAAGAATGGATAAAATCTAAAAAACAAATTTCAATACATTTCAGAGAAATATATAATATTCATTAAAAAAATATTTGATTATTATTATTTCTCTTTATTTTAAATGAAATTAGGATACATATTTTAAAAACCCATTTTAATTAAAAGTATATCTTAAAAACTGATTTTTAAAAATTGAATATCTGTAACATGTGGACTTAAATGAGGATATCCTCTAAAAAATTTAATTTAAATACAATGCAAAAGATTTGTATTTACTTACATGGTTATCATTTAAATTAGGGAAAAAAGCTATTTGTTTCACATGTAATACATTCCCTGGAAGTGAAACAGTATGAAGTCGTCTGTTTTCTACTAAACTCCATATGATAAACCAGTTGGCTTTTCCAGCACATGCAAGCAGCTTTCCATCCCTGAAATATTTCATACAGACATTTTAAAAACCATCTATAATAAAAATATTAATGAGAATTAAAATTTTCATAACCTTTGGATAAGCATAAGAAAAATCTAACAAAAAGATATATCTAGTAACAGTATGAAAGAAATATTTTAAGACACATATTTAAGCAATTTGTGTTTAAATAATTACTATACATTCATGATTTAGACAAATTTGAATTCTTGAGTTTTTCAGCATCTTTCTTAGGAAACATAAGAAAATCAGAAAAATTTTAACTCATCTCATGAAATTCAAACAAAATTCTAATTTGCTGTGCATTTATTAAAAATAATGAAGCTCTCCTTTCTCTACACATACATTGAGATCAATATGAAAGATTATATGAAAAGGAAATTATTTAGTTAAATATTAACAGTTGACTTCTTATCAGAGAATTTAATAATTTAATAATATTTATAATGTTTTCATGCAAGCAAATTGATAAAAATATTTTTAAAACATCTTATTATATAAAGCAAAATAATTTTGTGATCAAAGAATATTGTTTGGAAATAAATTTCTCCTCATTTGACTGTATAAATTCATAAAAACTATAATTAGGTTTAAAGGCTCTTCAATTCTTCTAAGATAAAATGAAACAATGTAAATAATAAAAGGATATAGGAAAGTTAAAATACCTGGAAGCATCAATGGCTTTAATATTTAAAGAATTTTCTCCATCAACACATAAAAACTGATTTGTACATTTAAAGGAATTAAATTTCCACAAAAACACAGAATTGTCAGTAAAAGCAGATACAATAAAATCCTTGCCTGGGAGGAAAAACACCTGTAAGACAATAGAATAAAACAATATGCAAAATAAATTTGGAAAAAACAAATTTCTTAAAAAAACTAACATTTTAATTAGTATAAGCCTAGACTTCATAACCCAGGAATGTAAAATCATTTTGCATTAGAAAATCACAAGTATCTAATAAAATATGTTATTAATTTATTTATAAACAAACTTTATTTAAATTTTTAAAAAATACCTTTGAAGATGCATATATTGGTACTTACACACCATCCCAACTTAAAGATAATTTACCAAATCAGCACCTTCAATTTTACATGTCTCGTAGGTACTTAATTGGTAAACCATGTGCTTTGTCGCCCATCAGGTATAGTGGTTAGCGATGCTGACTGCTGTGCCGTTTAGGCCTGGATTCGAATCCCGGAGAAGACATGGATGTTTGTAAATGTACTGTGCCTTTGCAGCATGGGAATACACCCGTCCCTCGATTTACACGGTGCTCGACTTACACGTTTTCGACTTACACGGTTTTTTAAAAAAAATTTTTTTTTTTTTAAACTGCCAAATTCCACATAATTTTAATTAATTGATTTGGCAACATTGCATGTGCAAGTATATGCATATAAGATTACCCTTGAGGGCGTCGTAATTCACAATAGTATGCACATATATTTTTATCTATTTTGTTTTGATATATTTTTATCAATTTTGTTTATGTATGTTATCAAAAAAGGGAATTTCCATTTTTAATTTCCATTTAATTAAAATTTTCAGGATTGCCATGGCACCCACAAAAAATAATAAAAAGGAGACAAAGAGAAAAGTTATTTCTTTAGAGACAAAATTAATATTTTGGATCGTCTACATAATAAAGAAAGAGTGATCGATATTGCTAAAAGTTATTCCATGAACGAAGCAACCATAAGAACAATAAGAAAAAAATGAAGACTCTATTAGAAAAAGTGTAGCATCTGGATTGCGGACAAGTATGAATACAACTTCATGTGTACGAAATATTGCAATGGAATGTATGGAAAGGCATTAATGATATGGCTAGAAGACATGAATCAAAAACGGATTCCAATCGATACCAATATCATAACAAATAAGGCTGTAAAGATATACGAAAAAATTGACAATCAATTACCGTCCACTTCTGCGAATAAAGTGCCTTTTATTGCAAGTCATGGATGGTTTCGAAAAATTTAAAAAAAGGCATTCTTTACGTAATCTGAAATTAAAAGGTGAGCAAGCAACTGCTGATACAGATGCGGCACGACAATATCCACAAAAATTTGCTGAAATTATTGCTGCTAAATCTTTACACCCCTGACCAAGTTTTCAATGCGGATGAGTCTGGATTATATTGGAAAATGCCTGGAAAGGCAATACACTATAGCTAAAATCATGGAAAGAGTAAATCTGTACCTAGCCATAAAACAACAAAAGATCATTATACTTGATTCTTTTGTAACAACGCTTATCTGGTGATTATATTATGAAACCATTGGTAATTAACAAATCAAAGCAACCACGTTCGTTTAAGGAATAGAAGCATAAATAATCTTTCCGTTTATTGGAATCTGAACGAGAGCAGGTTTGCTGCCACGTTGTTCACTGATTGGTTTAATAACAGATTTGTGCCAGACATTAAAAATGTATTTACTCAAAGGTTTGCAGCTTTTTAAGGTCCTTCTCCCACTAACCGAAGAAATCAAATGTCAAGGGCCACCCCAAATATCTACGGTATGAAAATGTTGGGGGTGTGTTTCTGCCCAAAATGCAACTCCATGTGTGCAACCACTAGACCAGAGGATAATTTCTAACTCAGGGCTTTGTGCACCTCAAAGCGGTGCCTTCGGTATATTTTAGATCAGTTGGAGAATGATAGATCTCTTTCAGTTATCTCGTGCCTGGAAAAATTCCACGATCTTAGATTGTATTACCCCAGCATGTGGGTATGGCATATGTACCTTACGAGATTAAAATCAACCTTCATGCATAAATTTGGAAGCAGTACTGGCCTGATGCTGGTTGAAATTGCAAATCCTCGGAATACCATTGGGAGGCAAAGAATATTCAGATCTAAATTTGTTGGGCATGGCATTGAGTTCAAAACAATTTCATTGCGTGGAGAAGGTTTCAAGGGTTAAATGACGGATCTATTATCTGAAGAATGTGGCAGATAAAGAAATGTCTCTTGAATGAATTAATTGACATGGTGTAGCGGAGATATCACAAAGCGAAAATAGAAAGTGATAATGCCCCGGAAACAGTTGCTGATGGATATCCCATAATCCATTCACAGCAAAAGTTCTTAATTAGTAGGGACTTGAGGCTGGGAGAAAATTGGTCAACTATTTTCAACAAAATGAAGTCATATCATCTTGACCCGGGCTCTCAGATTACAACAAAATATTACTGAATCTTTAAAATGAATCTGAGAGTCTAGTTCTTAGTAAAAACAAATCACAGTCATAATTACAAATTCATTTCTATGTCTATGAGAGAATCAATCCTAACTTATGTCAATACAGAGCAAGCGTCCTATTAGAATAGCTAATATTATCAGTGGAAAATTGAATTACAAACCGTAAAGAAAAGGACTATAATTTGAGAGAAATTGATGGCGATGACAGTCAGATGAAAACACTTTGGATGTATAATAACTATGTCAATTTTGTTTGTTTATTTTATTTATAAGCGAATAAATGAATGAAAACTTACTAGATTTATAATAATTATATCAATTTTGTTTTGTTTTATTTTATTTTATATTTAAAATGCTCTTTAAAACCCATGGTTTTGCTTTTTCGACTTACAGTTTTCATACACAAATATTAATTTTCGATTTACACAGTTTTCTCAGGACAATTAACCATTAGCAAGTCGAGACGGAAATGTACTCAAATAGCCATCTGAGCCACAAAGTCCTCTCTTGTGGTTGGAAGGAAGAGGTGGGAAACCCCACAAATGACCCACTCCAGGGTCTTCTCCCTCAAATTACAGGGTGGAACCGAGCCCAAAACTGCAATGCCATCACTTATACATGGTGCTCAAGCTACAGCCTAACGGCAGAGCTATTATAGCCAGTGCCATGGAAATCAAGATTTAGTGGGCCTGATCTGTCACAAATCAGACCAGGAGGCATCTGCAACAACAATATAACCATGGCTTCTAGCTTTGTTTTCATATTTCTCCTGCTTGCCTCAGTTATATTTCTTTTGTTGATATACCATAGAAAACTCAAATACTAAAATGCAAATCTAGAGTTTAATTTAATTAATAATATAATTGTATATAATATAATAAAATAATAATTAAATAATAAAATTAGTTATTCTTTCTTTTATTGATGTATGTATTTATAATTACTTGCTCTATATTTTCATAAATAGATTCATATTATAATAGTGTTTTGTTTTAAATTTGTGTGGTTTTATTCAATGTTGCAAATATGGTTTGCGACCAGTATGTAAAGTACCTGGCATATATTTTTGTAAAATTCTTGTCAAATGCCTACTCTATTAAAGAAAGTATTGATAAAATTTTCTAATACATAAATTATGATAACTTTAAACTATTAACAATGTCCTGAAAATAGGAAAATACAAAGAACATATCAGTTCCACCAAGGAACATAAATACATAGAGTTCAGGATATAAAATTCGGATATAGGTTTAAGATTCAAATCATCAAAATTAATTCAGAATGAGTATAAGTTAAATCAAATATTCAAATTATAATTCCTTTTATTCTAATTAAGATTAATGAAAGTGTATTACATCAGAGAAAATAAAAGAAACAGAAAAGTAAAATGAAAACAGAACTTGGCTACATAAAGAAAGTTAAGACTTATTTTAAGAAATACAAAGGGTTTAATTACTAAAGACACAAATTCTAAATTCTAAGTTCTTGAGAGTCGATTATAATCTATGTATTTACTTTTACAATTAGTTCTCATAGATGTATATTACTTAATGAAGATTTTGAGCATTTTGCAATATATAATGCACAACATAACATTCAAATGGCTCTAAGTAAAACAAATTCCACTATTTACATTTGCTTATAATTCAATTCAAAGTTACCTTTACAATGTGACGCATCTGCCTTTAAGTCCCAGGAGATTCTCAAAATTTGAAAATTACTTCAATCCACAGATTGCTTGAGTCTTTACAACCAAGAAAGAACTGTTTCTCCTCCCAGTTTTTATTCAGGGATCTTGAGTCACACATGAAATTATGATGGTCAAAATGATTCTTAACTTCTTTGCCCAGTTCTGATGGAGAAAAGAAACAGGATATTTTAAATACAAATTTTCTAAAACATCTATAAAATTATAAAGGATAAAACAAACAAATGTCCCATTTATTCCCATGTTAATGGGATCTAAAGAAAAGGAAGATTAAAATATAAAATGTATTACAGGAAAACATGCAAAAACATTGAGATATACACAAAATGGAAACACAAGGAAATGCTATTTCTTCTTAACAGCTTTGGCAGAGAATTATGTCTAAACAATTCAGGTTTTCAGAAATATGAGTGTAATATCAGCTTTTATCCATGGAATCAAAGATTATATATAAGATTTTCCTGAAACAGATTGGACTGATGTTACACAAAACAATGGAATTAGAGTTTATTTTTATTATGGATATTTGAAATATCTGGAACTCTCAATCGTGTCGTGGTGCTCAGTCTCATCCATCAGAAAATTTAATAGTGAGTGAGTGTGAGAATGTCGCTCAGATATGTTAATCAGTCCCAAATTTAATTTTAAATTTAAATTTCCAGTTTGTAATGCCTGACCAATGGTTCCCGAAATAATATTCTTTCGGTGATGCTAAATATGGATTTTTGTTAATTGTAAAATGTTCAAAAATAATTCGGAAAACCAATAATGGTAATTTTTAATGTTTTCTTTTGACATTCAGCAGATCTCGTTTTTGAATGCTCCGATTTTGTATTCAATGAATCAATGGTACAGTTTCCCATCTTGGCAGACCCCACTTACACTTTTGGTGAAGCTAGTGCATATCTTTTCGAGGTATGCTTCTTCACTTATTGCGTCAACTTTCAGTGAGGCATCCTTCTCGCCCGAAAGGAGGCTACCAACGCTCATTTAATTACGAGTAGAGTGCTACTTATAATTTTATAATGTTTAAAACACAGTTTGTGTTAAAATAAATCAAACGAATAATGGAGGTAATTTCTGTATTTTTAAAATAATGCGGGAAGTTTATTAAGGATAAATAAAATGTTTTGGGAAATAATGAATCCATGCTTTTCATCAACATAGTGGAAGAAAATATCATTGATAGAGCTAATTCTCATTACTCTCAGAAGGAGAGAATTATTAAAATTGAAGATCGATCCACTTTAACTTAAGGATGTTTTGATTCATTACATCCTCATCAAGGATGCTAAATTCAACACAATTAATTAAAACCATACTAGTTACACACGAATAACAAACTATTATTTATATTCACAGGAAATAGAAAACTGGGCTATATGGTGTAATACAACTGGATGACTTTTATCTCTAGGTATTCACGTACCCCAGAATAGGGCTAACTAAATTGCTGAATTTATCATGAATTCTGTATTTTGGTTGCTCAAGAGTTTGGAACCGGGCCAGGCTAAATCACTGAGTTCATGACAGGCGTTGTCCAAGGAAGCGAGGTTGGCAGTGGCTTACCACACCACTGGAGACTCGTTATTGCAAAGGCTGATGCACGTTAAATCTGTTATAGGTTTTAAAATGTGGACGTGGTGACGTAATTATCAAGTTTAAAGGATGACTGCTGAAGACAATCTCGTCTGTTTGACCAAATGGTTCAGAATCAAAAGAGATCCAGCAGCGGCACTCGACTAAAATGTAAACCAACAAGAAATACGAGTTAAAGCCTTGGTGAATGACCGCCAATAGGGTTCTTTTCATCCCACCAATGCCGTCAAAGGATACTGCAGGCAACTGGACTGCTGACAAATTGCACTCATGTCTGAAATTAAGGATAGATTCAAGATCACAGAATTGGACTTGAAATAAAAAGATTCACCTCTAAGTTATCACGCACATCACTTGAAGAATAGCTACAGAATTACAGAGCCACCAGATGAAAGCGGATA
>BMAO01026480.1:0-19340 GCA_019973975.1 Trichonephila clavata
ACAAGTAAATATGTGACATTCTCTCTTTATGAAACCATTATTTAAATAACTCAGCTGCTTAAATAACAAATCATAACTCATTATTCATTAAATTATTTAAATAACAGATCATAACTCATTATTTATTAGATTATTTAAATAACAGATCATAATTCAAAAAATATTCACATACACAATAAGAAATATTTTAGTACACACAAGAAAATAATATTAATATTAGGTTCAAAAATGTTATAGAAATGTTTTTATAACATTTTGAGTTATCAGACTCGCCATGATAGATTTTGAATAATTTAAATGCCTACTTTTGGTAGATTAAAAACCCTTTCCGGTTTTTCTAATTTTATAAAATTGATTGTAACTTGGCCTCTAGGTAGCGTAGGACAAAAAATATGTTCTGCAAAGCCAAAAGGCAGCTCTATTAAACAAAATAAAAGAAAACAAAGATATGTGTTTTGACCGAATTTGCTCATTTCAACGTGTTCCATTACCAAAGCTGATTGAATCGAATATTGTGTTAGACATCTCTTGTGTGATGTGTGACTTATCCTATAAGAATGTCTACACACACGAAAAGATTTAAATAGGTATTGCTAAAAAAATTCTGTACTTCTTACACCTATTAATAGATTTAACACAATTATATTTTATTATTCCTTTTCGAAGAGTAAGATACAATGCTTCGAATTCATTCAAAACATTATTAATTAATGAAATATTTATTACAAACTACTTATTTCCCTTTAAAGTTCCCATCATTTTCCAAGCATTTGTTAAATTTGCACATACAAGCTGTTATATCCAACACTGATAGAAGTTTGCCACCTGTTGTCGAAACTATATTTCAACATTTTTGATCTCATCATATTTGTAGATTTTTTTTCCCGTGTAAATGTTTCTTTTTTTACGGATTGCTTCTCTGTTCTTTGAAGAAGGTTATCAGAAGTCTCAGATGGCCTACTTGTTCTGTTTTCGTCATGAACAATGGTTCCACCTCTGGAGAAATCCCGTCACATTTTCCAGAACCGTAATGTTCCCGTAGATGGAAGCTATATCTTTGTGAATATCCTCTGCATCCTTTTGCTTTGAGAAAATGTATGACGGGGAGCACTTCACAGCTGGCGGAATTCTGAATCTGAAAAGCCATTGTAAAAAGTCTCAGTTCGAACCAGATTTAGTATAAGAATAGAAAATAAACATGATGGAAAAGGGAAAATCTCAGCATAAATGTTGCCAATAAGCTCACTAAACATTTTCCTTCCCTCCTCTGCGTGTGTGTGTTGTATCTTTACGTTTCACGAAAATGCCTCCTGAGTTACATCTAAGCTGAAATCCCATATAATAAAGTAAGGGTCTTCAAATTCTTAGCCCTCTGAAGGCATTTGAGTGGTCCTTCATTTGAATGTGAGGCAACTTCAGGAAAAATTGCCTTGTCAGCTTTTTGTCGTAAAAAAACGCCATTTTTTCTGTTATTCTTGATATTTAAAACATTTTATTGATATGCTTCATATCCATTTGAGATAAAATTTTCTTAAAATGACGAATATTTCACATATTTCATTGTATCTTAGATAATTTTAAGTATAAAAAATCTGAATCTGAATAAAATCTTAGAAGTTTTCAGAAGAAAAGTCGTGGAATTTTATTTTCAACACGCAAAATATTTTAATTCGACTTCCATTTAACGTTTTAAAAACCTATATACATATATACACAAACCTGCAACACTATCTCTTCCCTCAGAATCAGTTGTAGTCTTGTAAAACAAATCCCTATTTCTAATTTAAATTTCCTGGCTTCTTAATTTTTTTTACAGTCGAATGGCTAGCGGATCATTGTAAATGTTGTCCGCGGATTATTGAGAATTTATTCACATGTCCCTCAAGCGTTAAAGGTTGAAGACCCTAATAACAAAGGATGTGTAAGTTTGCATTAAATAGTTTTTCGAATGGAATTGCGCTACGATATGACATAAAATTTCTGAAATGTATTAAATTTGTTAGTTTTAATAAATTCAAAATGAATTCTCTCGTAACAAATCTTTTCAATATTCATTCCTAAAGCATTCTGATTGAAATTTTATGCAATCAACTGGATTTTTTATTTTTATTTTCTATAAGAATACACATATATATCACACTAATGTTTGTTTATATTTTTCACTAAGCCGGCCCTTCACACGCAGGTAGTACATACCCACCGCCTAACTTTTTTCCCCCTCGAGATTCCACATCTCTAAACCTTTATTTGAAAATGAACAGTTTCTTGTATAGCTGACTTTAAGGTCATATCCTTTGAAAGACCTTAGCTTGTAGGCGAATACTAAATATATATTTTTGGATACCGCCTCTTCGGGTATGTCATACCAAGCGCGTGAATCGCCGTTACAAATCTAAATGCATGAGCACGCTTTAAAATCTTTCTTATGCCATGGCCTCATTAATGTAGTTATGATGATGAAATGCGATATTTAAGTAATTTAATAGATACGGTATTTAATAGGTATAGTACAACAGTATTTTCGAATGAAGAATGTCTCTTTGCGAGGATGGTGAGGAAGAATCGAATAATGAATTGTATAATAGCAAGTATGATTCATCTATTAAAATCTATCTAGATAGTTTAACTGAGGAACAATTATCATCCTTTATAAAATGACCATAGATTTCTGTAGTGTTTTGGATTTCGATTTATAGAAGAATATAAAGAATCTGGAAACTAACAAGCAATGCTTCTACGAAATTTTTTTATAAAGAAATTAAGATCCAGTGATAACATCGCTCTCTCTCGTGACGTAGACTAAAGGAATGTATAAACGATTTACTGAATGCCTTAATAAAAAGGGCAGAAAAACTAAATTTTCGTGTGAAAACTGTAATAGTCATATTGTATTTCCTACTTTCATCTTTGTATGCAAATTGACCCTCGATCAAATGATAGTCTTAGTTGTGATACCAACCACGATAACTAAGCTGGTATCCCATTCCCTAAATCCTTATACTGCGTCACATTTGAATTTTTAGGCTTAATCGTACAAAAAATACATTATAAAATATATAAATTATAAAAATGTAATTTATAATTCTTTAATTTGGAAAATCTTTTTGGAAGCTAAAAATTATCAGTATAGTATGTTTTCCCCAGTCATGTGGAGCTGAAAGCTATTACACAATCGGGTTTCAAAAGCCTAACTCAATTAGTGTGGTAGTAAAGAGAAGGGGTTCGCACGTTATATTTGAGGAAGCTGAAGGTTTTCACATTGTTGTGGGATGCAAATTCGAAAAGTCAATGAGCTTGGGTGTCGTCCTCGTCTCTTGGTCGTAACTCATAATTACGAGATTGCCAGTATCCTACATGTTCCTTGCAATTGCGAAATCAAAAAACAATCAATTGATACCAGCTTAAAAACTGGTCACGTTACTCGATTGTTGTTCAGAATTAAATATTACTTCATAATTGAATCGAGCCTAGTACCACTGAAAACCCACCGTGTTGGGGACGACGCACGTCAAATATGTTGAGACTCAAACGTCCTCCTGTTGGTGTGGTGTAGAAATTAGGAGAAGGGATGCCAGCTTGGATGTCGCCCTCATCACTTGACCATGGTTCAAAATTACAAGGTCCGTCGCCAAAAGCGCTCGAGTAGCTGAATAGTGCGATGTTAATATTCACTCATTCACTTCGTAATTGGGCTGATGTATTTATCTAACCTTTATTAAACCAAAAAATTCTTTAAAACTACAGTTTGACGGGGAAAATTGCTTAGAAATATCGCTGTTATTTTGCGTATTTTTTTGCTTGGAAAATGTGATAATTTCATTTTAAAAGCGTCGGGTCATTAAATATCACATTTTCTTAAAAATTGTTAAGGAAAATAAATTTAGCACATTTTCACAAATTAATTATTGATAGCAGACAGAATTTCTTAGAACGACATTAATATTTGTTTTTATCTGTTAAAATAGTTAAACAGATAACGTGTAATATTTGATTTTCGATTTTACATAAAATACTGATCATGTAAAGTAATAATCAAATTTTTGTATAGATTAACATTATATTAAGCGCAGTCTTTCTGTTATTTATTGAAAATAATTCCATTTCATTAGTAGGCATATTCAAAATTTTTTTTCATTTAAATAAATAAACGTATATGGAATTTTGTGTTGGATAGAATTTTAAGTCCTTATCAAAGTGACGAAAAGAAGAATATGTTATAAAAGAATTAGTGGAACTGGGTAGTCGTAGATTGGAATCTGTCCAATTCTTCAGGCAAGTCTCCATTCCAAAACCTGCTGCACGTCAAACATGCAATAACACAGAAATTGCAATAAAAATTCTATTACTATGTCTGATTCCGAATTCAACATAAAATGTAGAAATAAAGGTTTTTTGAAAATGCAAACCATGAAAATTGTGTTAAAAATAACAAAACCTAATGTAAAGAATAATTTTGTATAGAAGTATGATAAAAAATTAAAATAAGTTCTATTGAAATCTAACCACTTTTTATAAAGAATAACTAATGGAAAAGGGTGATAGAGTGAATAAAATATAGACATTCATTTACAAACTCTTAAAAATATATTTATTGAAAATTTCTTTCTTGAAACGAAATGTTCAGGTTACAAATAAAATATATTGTGAAAATTTTTGGAATATTTGGGGGGGTTAAAAAAAAAATTTTTTTTTATTCCTCAAATTTCTTAATTTAGCGAAATGTAGAAACTAAACTCCTAAAGTTAACGCTGGTGTGGTTTACTTCAATTTAAAACTTTTAAAGATAATTTTGCCATGGTTTTCTAAGTCAACGCTCGCCAACCGATGATCCGCGAATTACTGACAAACCGGGAAAAACTTTTGAAGGTTCAGCAGAAAAATTGGGACACTATACTTAAAATGTGTAACACTTAAATAAACTTAATCTTCTCATTTTTTGAAAAAAAAACTATTGTTCTATAACTTTGCACCTTTAATGGACGCAATTCTCATAAATAAAAAAAGTTTTATTATTATTATCATATAAATATGTTAATAATTTTTTTTTATAAATTCATATTAGAGGTCTACTAAATATAAAATTATATTATATTTAGAGCTCCCTGAAGTTCTGCAAATTGGTAACTGCTGTACTACATAAGTGGATGTATTAACTTTTTGGTATCATGTATAAAAGGCTGACATAGGAAAATCGATAACCAAAGTAAAACTGATGAAAATTATTGTTTCTCCCTTATAGATTTTAAAATCTGATAATATATATATATATTGACACAATGCGGTTAAAATTACACTACAGCTTAGAATTTAAACTAAATATTAACCACATAACTAACTGAGATTGACGAGTATGCTCGTCATGCGTAAAAAGTAATGCTATTTAAACTCCAATTTTTGAGAAAAACAAAACATATTCTCAAATTCCAAGATGCTTAGAATATTTTTGAGGCCAGACTGGAGTGAAACAAATAAATAAAGGAATATAAAAAAAATTAAGATTAACTCATGCGTTTCCGCATGCACCAGCTGAAACAGCGTATAAGTTCACATAATGATTTTATGCGCTATGATAATGGTTTTTAGATGTTAGCCTAAAAGGGTCAAAAGTTAGAAAGTTGATTCATGATAGGGTACCTTCGGGTTTGGTCAGCCATGGGAGAAATGCGTGACTTCGACAAGGAGACAGCTCCTGGTCGGCGATCTTTCTTCAAGTTATCTTTTAGATATACTTTTTAGATCGAGAGCTTTCTTCAAGCTATGATTTCACACAAACTCAGCCATTTAGACCTCATGTAATCCAATTAGGAGGGAATTATGCTCCAGATTATATTGCTACTTATTCTATTTTTCTATTTATATACTTGGAACTTCGAAAACAAACAACCCAACACGCAATTGTGTTCACATGGTTATAAATGTAAGATCAGGAAAGAACCACGTTACTGGTGTCCCATTATGTATAGTACCCTGTTTTGGTGAATACCACTCCACAGGAGAAATTTAAATTCCTACTTTTACATGTAATTTTTCTTGCGTTTTTGGAACAATATGTATGTAATATTCATTTATGTTAACCAAATAAATAAGTAGCAATAAAATTGGCAGTTTTATGAAATAAGCCCAACTTTTGATCCAATACTTTAAACAGCGTGATTGACAATCAATTTACATGACACAGTAAACTGGTTAAAGAAAGTTAAGGTATTAAACTACTAGCGACAACTTTTTCTTAAAAAAATGGAGATATGGGGATTTTTTGTGCTTTTTAGATTTGTTTAGTATAATTTAAGGAAAATATGCTAAAACTAAGAAGAGAAAAAGAAATCATTATTACTAAAATAGGAAAAAATAGGTAAAAATTGACAAAAAATAACATAAACGAGGCCCATTCTGTACCAAAAGTTTATGAACAAATTTTTTATTTTTCAATTTTGATGTGTTACTATGTTATTCATTTATAAAATGACCTTCAGGATAAGAGATATTTTAATTTTTAGAAAAACGAGAGCACTTTATCTTGGTTATTATATGAAATTTGTTTAAGAACACAGTGATTTTTTAACAAAAGGGGCTGTAAATTTTGTTATAAAACAGTGATTGATAAACCTGAAGGTTAAAATACTTCTACTTTGTTATGCAGAACATACACAAAAAATTTCAGAAATCGCTTTGAGCAATCGCTGGCCCCGTTTGAGTAATTTTTTTTTAAAAACACACATTTCGAGTCAAACGCATTTTAAAGTAGGACATCTTGCTTAAAGTAATGACATCTGCTTTTACTAAAGAACTTGTTGTTTTTGTTCTATTGAGGGAAAATAATAAACTTGGTATTTTAATAAAGCTAATAAGATGGCATATAAAACAAAATCATAAAAAAAGTTTGTTAGTTTTTGGCAAATTTCACAATTTTAGGGTAGTCGAAGATTCACAAAAATTTATTATAAACTGAATTTTTAACAATGTTTATATCTTTTATTTGAAGTAAGTTAGAATGTTTTCATATACATACTGGAAATTTTGAAAATACCAAGAGCAAAACATGAGAGCTTTAGCTTTATTTTATAAATTTCATATACCATCTGAATTAACTGAAAGATTAACAACTGTAGGCAAACGGAAACATTTCAACAATGAAATGAGTACTATCATCAATTCATTATTTGAATTTACGTTGGTTAAAACGATGAATGAAAGATGTCAGAATGAATATTTAAGTGATTATTGCTGATGTGCACATGATTCAATCAATAAAAGATGTTCACGGTGAACTACAATCCCCAAAAGTGATTAAGGGTGGCGGATAATGACATCACGACATGCATGGTCACGATACAATTTAAATATTCAAGCGATTGGCTACTAAGGAACGATGACGTCAAGAAACTATGTTATTGAATTTAAATATTCAAAGATGATTGGCTTACGAACGCGGTGGTAAGCTCCGCTTTTAATCCAAGCAAAATTTTAAGCTGAGATTGGCTATTTAGTTAGGATGGAATCAATAAATACTCTAATTAAGCGCTTACAATATCGTTATTTATGCATTGAAAGGTAAATCAATTGTTGCCTTCCTTCGGAAGTTAATTAATTTTCTAGTAATGGCGTTGACATTGAAAGCTGTTGCACTCATTCAAACAATTTTCTGGTTTTGTGATCATTTATTATAATGCGATGATCAATGGTGCCTTTGATCTTCTCTAGCTAATATCTAAATAATGAAAATGGTTTCTAGTAAAATAATCGAAAAAGTACCTTTTTACCTTACTTTTCCTTGATTTTTAGGGCAATCTTTTAAATAAATATAAGATAAATATAAAAAGATTTAAGAGGATGTTTTTGAGTTTTGCTTCTTTCTTTGATTTCTTCTACAAATTAACATCATTCAAATGTTGTGCAAAAGACTGCCTAAGCAATTTCCCGAGTAAAATTTCATGTGGTATCTGTAGCTAGTGTACATGACCACAAACTCGTGGCTAATGAGCCTTATTTTAAGTTTTGGGGCCTCTGAAATCCCTTATTGTAAAGGAACTGATGTACATTAAATCTGTTGTGGCTAAAGTTCTCGCGTGGGTATGGTGTGAAAGTTAGAAGAGTTGGGTTCAAGCTCATTTGTCATTTTCGTCACCTGATCGAGAATGAAAATTACGAGGTCTATCAACAAAAGCATTCTTGTTGCTTTACAATGCACTGTTAATCTCAAAAATCAAATCAAGAATAAATTCGAAAAATATTATTCTTTATTCATTCTAAATAAGTCATACTAGAAGGGAAGTGAGCTATTATACCGCCGATTCGTTATAATGGATAGTAGCACTGACTTCTATGACGTGGGTCCCGGGTTCGAATTCCGGTGAGGACATGGATGTTCGTAAACGTGTAGTGCCTTTGCGGCTGGGGGGAACTCTAAACAGCTGTCGACCCGCAAGTCTTCTCGTGTGGTTAGTGGAAAAGAAAGAGAGGTAGGAGGCCCCTGACCATCTCCAGAGGGTTTTCTCCCTCAAAATTGGAGTGGAACCGAACTGTACTGTCACTTGTACACGCCTGACGACAGGCATACATCTAGCCCTTTGCCTCGAAGAATTTCGTGGGCCTCGATCTAACAGCGTTGGACAGGTGGTATTAGTAACAACATACACACACACACATATATATAGTTTCCATTTGAGACGGAATCATATAGATTTTGAAAACTTAAAACGAATGAATGCGATAGTATTATAAACAATGCTGACTGAGGACAGCTTTTAAATTTATATAAAAGAGAGGTTTAACCATGTTACATAGAAAAATAACAAGACATTAGAGTAGATGCCGAAATAAGATGGTTATGATAGTAAAATAGCAAACTTAGTAGTATAATACCCGCAGTAACTAAAATTGTAATCTTAAATACTATATTAATATTGGAGCAACTTGTCCTTAAATGACTTTGTGTTTTATTTTTATAAAATTAATAATATATTTGTGACAAAAATGTGTCAAGATGTATTGAGCATCTATGCTTGTAACATTATTAAAACGATGTAATAAGTAAATTAATATCATTAATCTTTATTCTAATAAAATGTTATCCCTTCAACCTGTTTAATACATTTTTACCCATCTTTGTCAATATTCACACCTTCAGGGCACTTTTGGTATTCATAGAATTCTTAATATTGCCTTAAAGATCGTGAAATTAATTTTCGAAGGAAATTTGATATAGCTGTATCCCTTGCGTGCCATGTACTTGATTATCGAGCAATTACACTCTGTCTTTATTGTTTTATTTATCCTCCATTTTCTCAAATTTAAACTTTTAAATAATTTAGGATACCCAACTGAATATTTTTATTGCACTGAAAATGAATTTTAAGAGAAGATACATTTTATCATTTTATGAAAATTACATTGATTAAAAGCAGTTCTAAATAGAAATAGATACACGTTATTACTTTTTGTGTTAAATAAATTACCATGTTTCCTTAGAAATTGGAGGGGGGGGGCTCTATTTTGAAATTGTTTACATTTTTCTATTCTTTAAAGAGCAACTTTTTAAAATATATATATATATATATGAAAGAAAAGAAATATGAATTAATGAGATTTATCCGTAGTCATAATACTCATAAAAAATTCTTCAAGTCATATGAGATATTTCCAGTATTAAAGCGTCTTCAGTACCTAAGAAGAATAACATAAAAGAAACCTTTTTAACCCCTTTTATAAGCTTCATTTGTGTGTAACGGAATCTTTGAACTCAATTTTTACCCACTTTAAAAGGTCAGATTAATTCGAAATTTTGCTCAATTGTCCAGAACCGATGACAATACAATAATTTAATAATTTTCTTCCATTGTAATCAGGATTAACGATATCCCATTTTAAGATCTCATCCCACACCTGGCGACTAACTTTAGATCCCTCTTCCAGATTTGGTGACTAAAAGATTAAGTTACAACTTAGATTAACCATAAATGGGGGGGGGGGGTTTTAAACTATAATTTATTTTACTTAGTATTGTAGATGAGGTAAAATTTTATATCATAAAATCTAAAGTCTAAGCTTTCACGCGAACAAAAACGTTTTCATCTGAATATTTAGAGCGATATAGAAAATTATTATACTCCGATCAGCTAGCTCTTCCTACACTTAATTCTACGAAAGAATTGCTGTTTTCTCAGTATTCATCTTTATATTTCAATAAAGCATGTGCTGTGTTCCACTGAAAGTGTTGCCATTTACGACACAAAGTTTCTTATTTCCTTGTGGATCTTTTAATTTAAATTCAGCTATCTCCCTTCTTCGGTTTTTTTAACATGGCTCTCTTCAATAAGACTCAAAATTTGCGAAATATTTCTAACATCCATTTACTAAATTATGACTTAGTTCTTGTTGTTGTTGCTAATGCCACCTGTGTGACGAAGTCAGATCGAGGCCCACGAAATTCATCATGGCATCGGGCTATATTGTACGCCTGTCGTTAGCCGTAGCTTTGAGCACCATGCACGTGATAGTACGTTTTGGCTCGGTTTCACCCCAATTTTGAGGGAGAACACCCTGGGAGTGGTCAGGGGTTTCTCACCTCTCTTCCCCTTCCACCAACTACACAAGAGGACTTGCGGCTCGACGGCTATTTAGAGTACCCCCATGCCGCGAAGGCACTATACATTTACAAACATCCATGTCTTCTCCGGGATTCGAACCTAGGAACTACGGCACAGCAGCCGACGTCGCTAACCACTATACCGGATTGGCGACACTTAGTTCTTGTAAACAGTGACTCATCTCAAGTGTTACAAGGGGAGGGCACAACTACAGAAATTCATTTGGGGAAGAGACTTTGTGCAAAAGTAGTACTCCCTTAAAGTGTTCAACCCTCAATGTAATATCGCCGAATGAACAGTCATTTCGGAGAAAATATCCTTCGAAATTCATGCTTAGCTTTTATTATTAACATTTAATTAGCTTTTATAATTAAGTTTTAAATACCAGCAGCGATGCAATGGCATAGGCGTAGCGTACCTGCGAACTACGTAGTCGAATAGAGTTCGAGCCACGCGAACGACTTGATTATTTTTTCCTAATTAATTTAATTATATTTACTATTAAATAAATTTGTTTAAAAAAGGCTTATTGAAGGATATTTTATATAATTATTTTTTATTTTAAAAGTAAAATAGTTACAAATAATTTTAAATATATAAAATATGTTATTATAATATTTTACTATGTTACTGTTTTATAAATAATATAATAAAATAATATATATATATATATATATATATATATATATATATTATATTAGTTTAATTTTTTATAATTATATAAAGTATTTAATAGGTATTTTTAAATAAAATTATTTAATTGAAAAAAAATTAAATTAATTAAAAAAAATAACCGTTCAAATGGATCTCTCGCCTTGAACCCTATCCGACCGCGTAGTACGCTATACCTATGCCACTGTGTCGCTGTTGGCAACTAAAACTTAATAGCATAAAAGCTTAGCATGAATTTCGAAGGCTTTGTTCTTTGAATTGACTGCTTATTCGGCGCTATTACATAGAGTGTTCAACACCCTAAAGGAGTACTACTGCCAACACAGTCTCGTCTCCAAATGAATTTCCTTAGTCGTGCCCTCCCCTTGTAAGTTAACTTACTGAAGTGGAGTCTGTACCTGAATTTTTGAATATTGCTCGCGATTTAAAGCACAGAATTTGAATGAAATAGGAATGCACATTAATAAATTCTACACAAAGCAAAATTATTACATATGAATTTTCCAAAAGACGATTTGGATGGCGTAAATGTAACTTAAATGATCGATGTTAAATCATGTTTAATGATGACCAATGCATTATAATTAACGCAGTAAGGGATATACAATACATACGATACAAAATCTTATAAAATAATTCTGCATCTTAGAAGGAATTTGTTTTAACACTAAATCGAATTTCCTGTATTCTTATTAATGTATATGATTCCCAGGATGTATAAATAAATAACTTAGAATTTTCAAATCAATGGGTTATTAAAATTACAAAAATAGACTGTTGGAAAGATGAAAGCGAATAGTTTCTCTCTTTATTTGAAATAGTTTTAAAAGTCATTATGTAAATCTCTGCTAGAAAATTCATTTAATAAGTCTAAACATGAAAGCAATGAATAAGTTATTCTGTGAAATGACTTGTCTGAAAAGAAATAATGAAAGTGAATTTTTGAAGAATATTATCATAATAATGCTAAATGCTAACTAAAGTGTCATTCAAACTACTGAAATTTATTTAATAATATTCAGATGTTATTGTTTAATTTGAGATGGCAATGTTAGATTTGATTAAGAACAAATGTTCAAATGCTAAATGCATTTATAAGTACTGTAGATTATTATTGTCGAAAACAATGGAAGAAAATTTCATTAATTCTACAGTGTTTTAAGAATTTTAATGTAAGACAGAGAAAAGTTGAAGTATTTCTCTAAATTACCGTTAAAGTTGGCGCATAATGCGCACCCATACTTTATAGATGAATTTATTGATTTGTAGGCATATTCGCCGTATAATGAGCACCTCTTTTTTTACGAAGAAACCTGGAATGTATGTGTGTAATGCTATTATGATTTGAAGTCATATATTTGACATATTATCCCAGGATTATGAAAAAAATAGTATACTTCTAGAAGAACAAACCTTAAGTTCATTAAGTATGATTTTTTCTTTTAAATGCACAGCATTTCGATCTATGTTGGAGTTTAATTTTTTTGCGTGTTCCTCTCTTTTTTATTTTATTTTTGAAGCTCTCATTTTTATACCCGGCGTATAAAGCGCACTCAAAAATTTCGATATTGCTTTTTGTGTTGAATGTGCGCGTTACACGCCGAATTTTACGATACGCATTTATAACTCGATTTTTTTGTTATTACGAATATGATGAGTGAGTGAATATTAACGTCGCACTCTCAGCTACACGAGCGTTATATCTGTCGAGAGCTCAAACGTCCTCCCGTTGGTGTGGTGTGGTAGTTATAAGAGGGGGTTGCCAGCTCAGGTGTCGTCCACGTCACTTGACCTTGGTTCAGAATTACGTGGACAGTCGCCAAAAGCCCTTGCGTAGCTGAACTGCGACGTAAAAATTCACTCCCTCAGCTAAAAGAGGGCTTTTGGCGATGGGCTGAGTAATTTTGAACCATGGTCAAGCGACGCGTACGACACCTGAGCCACCCCTTTCTCCTAACTACAACACCAACGTGAGGACCTATGAGCTCTGGACAGATTTAACGTGCATTGCTCCCCTACACGGCGGGTCTCCAGTGGTACTGGGGCTTGAACTCATGACACGTTAACCATGATCCGATATCTTGACCACTTGGCTACCGCGGCCACGAATTTGATGTTAGATGATGTAGAAAATATTGACCCTTTAAAATATATTGTCTATTTGGGTTTTTAACAATAAATACTGTATTTTAACTGTAAATAATGAAAGTCTGATATGTGCCGTAATCAAAATGGGGTAGATTGCAAAGATACATGGGTTAATACATGGGATACATTGATATTTCATTCTTTGTAAATTGAAGCCGTGAAAGTGTGATCATGAATTAATCTTTTTGAATAAACATCACTTATTTAAGGAAGATCGATGTGGTGTAGAAATATGAGTTATAATTTATAATTAGTTTTCCTTTCATGACTAATGGGTTCGTAATGGTTTAGTGGTCATGGTCTTTAACTCATAGAGTCGTTGTAGACCAATGGGTCAAGCCTTGATGCGCTGAATATCTTGAGGTTAAGAGGTATCAGGTTAAGCTATCATGATTCAAAGTACTCCGATTAGCGTGGTGTAGAAGTTAGGAGAAAAGGGGTACCAGCTTAGGTTGCGCCAGCTTAGGTGGTTCAAAATTATACGATCCATTGCCAATAGCCCTTGTCTTGCTTTGCAGTGTGACATTAATAAAGCACTCATTCATTCACTCCATTATTCCTGTGAATAAGTCAATGAAAAATGAGTTTGCATTGTTTACTGGTATTTATTATTTGTTGCATTTTATTTATTTATTTTTGTTCAACAAATCCCTTCTTTAATTTTGTTTAATTATACTTTTTTTAGAGAAGCTCACAGCATTTGTAAAAGTGGGTATTAAAATATTTCTAATGGCACAAACATATGAGAATTTTAATCGATACCAAAACTCAGGGTAAAAAACCGTGTATTTTTTCAACGACTGTATTTTTTTAATTTTAAATATTGTATCGATGTTTTTTCAGGAAGCATTCCTCTATCGGTATCTAAAACATCGCATTCCGCATTATCCGCTTTAAATACTTTTGCATCATGAAAACTCTTACTGTGTATCGCTCGTTCTTTAACATGAAAGGGTGTGCGGTACTCGAAATCCGCGAACTGCGAAAAAGTAACTCTGGTGCATTATCAAAAACCTCCCCGGAACGGAATTCTTCTTCACCAATGATTCTTCATCCCTTCCACCCTTCACCGTTCAAAAAAGAATCGAAGAAGAGAGGACTGTAAGAAAGGATCAGCAATTGTATTCGATCCAATCGTTGATACACGGCCAAACAAACATAGAAAAAATAAAGCTATACGTCGAAATATCTATGGTTGGGTAAAAGAAGGAAGAAAAATTGAGATTCTCAGACTAGGTGGAATTGCACTGAGAGATTGAAGAAGACTTAAAGGTAGTAGAAGGACTGAAAAAAAATCACCAAAAGAATACATCGTATTTTTGTCTAGGACTGTACTCATGAAAAAGGTAAAGAAGAAGAGGGGGAAAAAGCAAAGTAAACTCACGTAAATCTACTAAAGAAAAAAAATGTAGAACTCGAGCGAGATGTGTATATATTCCATCGATTCCGGTATGTGCATTTTCGAAGTATGGAACTGTGAGTTCTTTTCGCATATATATGCATAGTGAAAACAAAACTTTTTATGTGTTGTCTCTCGTTCTTTTATATCATCGAGGTAGGAAGGGTTTTCTGCCTGATTCTCCTAGCTGAGAAAATAAGAAAGTTTGCATATTACGTCTCTCGGAAACTGGAAAGAAAGAATCTCGAGGATTATGTTATGCTATTTCCGCCTTTTTCTTTTCTTTACTTCCTCCATTTTGTTCTATTTTTTTTTTTTATCTTCAGTACTTTTCTTCGACGAAAGAGGGTTAAGTAAATTCACAGGAGAATCCGTTATGGAAGATATATGGATGAAATGTTTCTTATTTGAAAACAATGTATGAATTCCATCGTGTGTTGATTTGAATGTTTCAGAACTTGTTTATGTTTCTCAATTCGTGTGTAATGTTTACTTTTTTCTGTTTCGAAATAATCTAATTATTTGCATAAAATTTAATGGAGGATAGAATAAATGTAAGAAGATTAAATAAAGTCCAAAGGGAAAAATCGTTACGGAATACGATTGTGTGAAAGAGTGAGTAAGTGAATTAAAGAACCATCATTTTTAAATAATAATTGTTCATGTCAATTGGCTATTATTTTTGAGTGAATAGGTGTTTATTAACGTCCACTATAAAATAATTCGAGGTTGTTGGCAGAATACCAAGGGATCCGAACTCACTCGAGAGGGCTTAGAGCTACAAACCAGTTCCCTGGGAAACAACCACACCACTCCAGTCTTTATTGAAAAAAATCTTTTCATTTCATAGAAGTACACAGCACACAAACCAAAGGTAAATTCTTAATACACATATAAAACCACATGAAACAAATTAAAGATAGATTCACAACATATATACATAATTAACAAATGAAAGATAAAATCACGATATACATAAATAATTACACAACACAAATTATATATATAAAAGTTCACAATACACATACATATTCACACAATACAAATGTACAGAGCCAATATTAATAATAATAATAAAAAAAACACATATGTAAGGACTAGAGAAAAAAGGAAATATCCTTCCAGCATCTTGCAAATGCATCAAAAACAAACAATAATCTCCAGCTGACGCAACATTCCTGATGATACTCTTACACCTTAATTTATTCTTCAATTTAAAAAAAATAATATAATAATAATAATTATAATTTTAATCCACAAAATATACCAAGCCACAAACGATTCACGTCAGAGAATAATAATTTAAAAAATAAATAAAATTACTTCTATTTATCGTATTAACATGTATCATATATTATTTTAAGTAGAAATATTTGAACATTCAAAAAACATATAAAAGAGTAGAAATCGAGAGTTCATCTATTTTCAAAGTATTCATGCATGAAAATTCATGTAAAAAATATTTGAACATTTAGAAAATATAAAAACAGTGAAAATCGATATTTTTTCGAAAATTCTTGTGACATACACTCTTAATAACAATAATTTAGAACATTGTGTAAAAATTACTCATATAAAACTGCTATTACATTTGCAAATAAAAAGAACTTTTTTTAAAAATGGAGCGAGATGTAAGAGGTAAAAAGGAGGTAAGAGGAATATATATGTAATAATCCCCATTAATTATTCTTAATAACTTTTAATTACCTATGGTCCATCCCTTCAGGGGGTCCACGTTTGATTAATAAGCTTTCTGGCCATCTAACGAGAGTATTTTGAGCAACATCTATCCACCCACTCAGATCATGTGATTTGAGCCGGCTATATATACACCGAGATTCCTGGAGACCCTCTCTCTTTCTCTTCTGTTATTTGTATGCCTTCAACATGTAGCAATCTGCAGCTCATTGGCCTTCGTTTCTTTTTATGTATTGTGTCGTCCATCCTGCTTTATGTTTAGCATGCTTATGTGAATAAAACTGATTTTAATAATCACAGACTGCCTCACCAATCTCATCCAAAGGAAACAGCAAACATTAGTAAAAATAATGATCTAAATCAGGAATGCTTCCCACTCGCCAAATTGAAAAACTCAAAATATTTCATATTATACATATATTTAAATTATTTATTCGATGATGTTATATAAAAACTTTAAAAATGTTTAAATAAGCCGTTTAGGTACGCATTGTTTAAGTTATTACGAGCACATAGAACCAAATTCAGAAATTCGAATGTTTCGTCAATTATTTCCATATAACTAACTCTGTTCACAATCAACTCATATTTCAATATACCTCCAGCAGTGCAATTACTTTCTAAATTATTATCATAACATTTATCCTCTCTGTAGAGATTTAATTACGAAACTTTGAATAATTTCTCTTGTCCAGTTCACTCAATCATCATTTCTCAGAGAGAAAATTAACTATTAAAAACGAGTTGACAAGGAAATATATATATAAATTTAAACACCTACATCATCTCTACTTCAATTACCTCACAGATCTTTAAGGCAATATCCGAAAATAATCCATATTCTTTCACATGTGAAAAATAGGCTTAATATAAACGAATTCTACAGACTTATAACTCATCATTAAACGAGATGGAATAATTAATACGTGGCGTGAACACGAATGCATTTTAATATTTAAATCGGCTTCAATTCGATTGTCAGCACAAGTACAAAAGAGACCGGCCGCCGTTCGTTCAAATTAAACTGCATTAGCTAAAGCATGTATTTGGAAACCAACCATCTCCACAACATCATTATGCTCAAATTAATACCAAGCCTTTAAATTTCATCTACTAGTTTAAAAGGGGAGTCTATTTGAATAAATAATATACAGTGATTATCGAAGCATTTCGGATAATTTTGAAAATCTCTAGGAGCGCCGTATCAACAAAGTACAAAGCTCTTGTAGTCAGTTTACGGGCTAACTGAATATTTTTAGCGAGATTGACAAGACAGCCTCTTGTATCGCCGGTAAATTCATTATTGGCAGGATTATCATGGTAAAAGGATTGGGAGCTAAATCAGCTATTTAATTAAGAGATCGCTTGTTCTGAAGCTAACGAAGTGTTATGTGTGCGAGATAAACATGATTTCAATGGGTTTTGAGAGGCTTGGGAATTGAAGTATGGGGTTTCTTTGAGATCTCGTGACTTAGCGTGAGTAGTGTTGACCAAGATGGGACAAGCCTTTCATATCCGTTAGCATCAGTATTCAGTTTAAATTTGAATAAATTGGAAAATCGAGGTTTCTTAAATAAATGTTTCATAAAAAATGTTTGACAGTTGTAAGGCAGTGATTCTCATCCTTTTTTTTCCAATTCCTACTATTAGCTCACTCTCTCTCCATATATATTTATTTATTTATATATCTTGTTCAAATTTTCAAACGTTAATAAAATACTTTCTATTCATTCGATCAAGTTCAAATAAATTTTTTAAACTTGTAGGGGATGATACTTGATGTTAACAAAGTTTTTTCAAATATTAATTCATTAATTACTGGTTCATTAATTAAATTAGTTACCGGTTTTCGACGCCAACTTAGATTCGTCTCCATTGTTGTAACAATGTAATTGTTAAAACAATGTCAAAAGTTGGCATCGAAAACCGGTTTCTCAGTCAAGCTAGCCAAACCGGATGTGCTTTGTTACAACAAGGGACACCCGATATGGTGTGCTTTGTTACAACAAGGCTCACCAATGTCTTTTTTTTTTGGCATTTTATAAATTTAGAGTGAAATATATTATTTGTGACTGGTTTTCGTTTTAATAATGATTTTGTGTTTTGATTATGTTTTTACAAAATAATAATAATAATAATATTAAAATAAAATGCTTGGTTTTTAAACATTTTGAATGAATCACTTTTCTTTTTAGAAAAGAAATTCAACGAGCTTCTTCATTATTAGACAATAAGAACAGGTTTATATGTAAATGTGTGAATATTCTTTAGTGCATCAATTAACATAAAATAAGTAAAACGTTTATAAATAAATTCATAAATTTATATGGTATTTCTCTCAATTTCGATTATAATTATTGAAATTATCTAACAATAATCGGAAAAACTACGATTCGAAACGAAAACTAAAAACTGAACAGTAATTCCCAACATTGTTTTTTCCACTTAGCTCTTATATGAAGTAAAATGTCGTCAAAGAACTCTACAATGGACCTATGGCAGCAAAAATTGTTTCTGTTCACCTCAACATAATAGTTGCTATGACGATACAATCAAATTCTATTATATGTATCCGTAACTTAAATCATAAATAGATCAATCGAGGAAATTTTCCTCAAAAATATAGATTGGATGATTGCGTTCTGCGGAAGTTCAACTGTTGATTGCTATGGTACCACACAATTTTTTTTTTTTTTTTTGGATTTAAAATTTCTGAAGAAATTTTTTTTGTATTAATAGTATTTTTAAAATATTTTCAAAAAATGAGGGAGGGGGAGAAAATTCATTATTTTCTCTACAAAACCTATATCTACAAATAATTCAAATTTTGTTATCAA